>VYZW01026749.1:0-68674 GCA_013401315.1 Balaeniceps rex
CCCGGGGCACCCCCAGCCCCACCATGCACCATCACCCCCCGCAGCTCCCACCAACCACCCCGGGGCCCAAACCAGGTTGAGCAAGGAGTAGGAAAAAATAGAAATGACATTCTCATTTCCTCCCAAAGAGATGGGAAAGACCTAGAATGGGCATTATTGATCCCAAATCAGGTTTCACGCCTCCTCGCTGAGGGACCACGGCCACCCGCGTCCCTGCGGGTGCCACACCCAACATTGGGGTGCAGCCCCTTCCCCACCTCGGTTTTCCCGGGCGGGAGCAGCTCAGCATCCTTCCCGGGGCACGGGGAGGGCTTGCCATTCTTGCAGAAAACCATTTTTTTTTTTTTTCCAGTTTTTTGGGGACTTTTTTTAATGTTCCCACAAGCCATTGGTAGTCAGGGAGCAGCCACGTGCACCAGAGCCGGCTCAGCGTACGCCGGCACGGCTGGACCGGTTTCACCATCGCTTCTGGTTTTGTGCTGCAGGAGGTGATATTTGTGCCTGGCACGTGGCGAGGAGCGTCACCAGCTCGAGGACGAGGTCCGCCAACCCAGCACATGGAAAAGGCGTCACCGGCACCTGGTCGGGCGGCGATGGGGTGCTCAGCCCACCGCAGGATGAGGCCCTGGCCTGGATGCGGCCACGCTGCTCTGAGCCCTGCCACCTCGTGGCTGCTGCAGCTGCAGCACGGGAGGGACGAGGATATTTAGGGCGCCCGGGTGAGATTTGGGGTTAACACCGGGGGGGTCAGTGTTGGGGGGGTCACGGTCAGTGCTGGGGGGGTCGGGGTGAGGATGGGGACATGCGCCGAGGCCAGGGATGATGCACACGGCAGCCTGGGCCCAGCTGCAGGCACCGCTGTTCCCCACACCAAGGTGTTTGAGGGAAACTGAGGCACAGGGCAGTTGCCGTCGAGTTGTCCCAGCTAACCCCAAGGGTGGGCCAGTTTCATCCCACAGAGACGATCGATACCCACCCACCGTGCAGCGATCGTCCTCGACACCCATGATTTTCCCCAGCGCCCTGCAGGATGCAGCCCGGGTCCCACCACATCCCGATCCGGCCGCATCCTGCCCCGCTGCACCCCACAGGCAGCTCCAGGGGATGTGGGGGACAACGGTCCCCTCACCCAGCTGATGGCCATCCCCACTCAGGGACTTGGGGACAGGAGCCCCTCCCCAGGTGCTAATTAACCAAAAGCAGGGATTATTTGGGCCAAATTAATGCAAAAAAGCTTTTTTTTTTGGGGGGGGGAGGGAAGAAAACCCTTTATCCTGCTGCATCTCCAGCAATTCAAACCCCCCATCATTTCTGTTACTGGATCCAGCCTCTGGAGGCTTTGGGGTGCTTGTTGTCCCCTTCCCCATCTTTCTCCTATCAAGGTAAAATTGGGGCAGATGGGGGGGTTGTGTGCCCCCCCCCCAGGGAGGATCATGGATGCAGGCAGAGAAAACCCCGTGCGTTGTGTCCCAGCACCCCGGCGATGCTGGAGGTTGTCCCATACTGGATAGCCTGGGACAGATATCCCATATCAGAGACCCCAAAATTGGGCAGGGGATAACGGGACCCCCCCAAACTTGGGAAGGGGGGCGGAGAAGAGGACGAAAAGGGCGACTCCATATTTTTGCAATCAAAAACTCTTTTCATGGGGTATTTTTAACGCCTATTTGCTTAATTGTGCGACCCTGAACGCAGCATCGGTGTCCCTGTGCAGTGGGATGTCGGGGTCCCGCACCGGGAAAGTGGGGGGGGAGTCGGGGATGTGGTGCCACCTCCCTACCCCTGGCACCCTGTTCCTCCCCGGAGCCGCTCGCACCTCGGGGGGCACCCGGCCCCCCTCAGCAGCTGCCACCCATCATGGGAGAGGAGCCACGAAGGGATTAGGAACGGGCCGGGCTCCAACGGGGCCGTCGCTCACCCGCGACACCCCCTTTGGATATTTTTAGCGGGGTGGCCGGGTACAGTGACACGGTCCGGGGAGTGCGGCCGGGCCCCGTGGCATGTCCCCAGCCCTCCCCGCCACGCCAAACACCAGGGCCGGTCATCTAAGTTTACTCGCAAGCGGTCGAGTGACATAACCAGGTTGGTGGCCACGGGATGGCGGTGGGATGGCGTCACTTTTTGCTTTTAGAGCGGGCAGCTCCTGTGCCCCTTTAACCCTTCGAGCGGGGCTGGGTGCCCGCGTGGGTGCTGCCTCAGTTTCCCCAGTTGGTTGATGATGGGGTGATGGTGCGCAGCACCCAGCCTGGCGTGGGGAGCCCTTGTGGGGACGTCACCCCATGGTGAGGGTGATGTCCACCATGATGCACCCCATGAGTTGGTGGTACCATCGTGGTGATGCTCCACCAGCATCCGCAGCACGAATCCAGGTTTTGCTGCGCGGAGAAGGGTTGGAAATGATTTGGGAAGGGGGAAAAATCACGCAAAGAGGTCGATGCCCGTGGTGGGACCAGCTACGGGCATCGAGGAGGAGGAGGAGGAGGGCAGGGGACAGCCACCCTGATGACAGGCAGAAAAGTGAGCCGACGGGTGATGCTAACCCGGCACCTGCTTCCCCGGCAGGGAACCAAAAGCTGTGCCAGCAGCACCCGCCGCAGGAGGGTGTTCCAGGAAATGTTTACGGTGCCCTCCAAAAATGCTGCCCCGTGCCACCCCTCCGACCGAGGCACCCCCAGGGCACGTCCTTGCCGGGGCCCTGGGACAACCCAGCCATGCGCCCACCACCGCAGCATCCCCAGCTTCACGGGGAGGATGGATAAAACCCCACTGGGGCCCATCACCGGGGTATCGTGGCTGCTGGTGGCGGTGGGGGAACCCACCGGGGCTCAGCGACACCTCTCCGGGGGGCCGCGTTTATCCCTACTGGGAAATTAATCACCCCCAAGCAGTGCTCTAACGACAGCCGGCAACAAATTACAATCCTCTCCTCGGGAAGGGAGCAGCGGGCGCCGGTGGGCGGCAGAGCTGCGGTTCTCAGCGAGCTACTCATTGCCTCGCTTAATTAGTGCAGCCTTAATCCCCGTTAGCCTGCTCGTTAGGGACCCGCAGCCATGGGAAGCACCGAAGCTCCTGGCCACCATCACCCCTCACTGGCCATCCCTGAGAACTTGCAGCATCGTCGTCTCCTCCAGGGTGATTTTTAGTGAATTTAGGGTTTTTTTTTTCCAGGAAACCACCACGTGAAGAAACATCCTTCCTGGGTAAGGGGGGGGCAAAAGTTCTAATAATTAAAAACCCTGAAAGATTTGGGGAGCAGAGCGGCCCCTCCCCCAGCATCAGCAGCTCCTCGAGGGGATGTTCAAGCAGTATCGCTGAAAAAAAAAGAGCAAAGCCGTGCTCCGACCGGACCTCCCGGGGAAGAAACTCTTTATTTACATATCAAAACACACGGGTTAATAAAAGACATTTAATATCAGTGGAGACGATGAAGTTTTTATTAAAAAAACCGCTCGCTCGCTGTACACACACTGGGGTATGAGCGCAGCCCCGGCGGGGGGGACCCACTGGTCCTCGCAATGACTGGGGGGGATGCTGGGGATGCGGTCACCCCAAACTGGTCTCCAAGTGGCCCTAAACCCCCCTCAGCTGCCGGTTCAGCAGCGGGCAGCATCCTTAACCAGGAGCCCAGGGAGGTGCCGGGCATTAACGACATCGGGCATTAACGACATCGGGCCTCTGGTGGCACCCATGCCCCGAGTCACCCGAGCCAGGCGATAAATCCCCCCCTTCCACAAGCCGGGCAGGGGGAAGCATCCTGTAGATGTGGGGTGATAACAAAACCTCTCCGTGGGGGTCACCTGGGGAAGGCGAATCCCCGTGGGGACCCACGCCGCACAGTTGTGGGGGGTGGGGGGCAAAACCGCAGCCGTCAGCCCCTTGCCGGAGCCGCGGTGCACCTGAGCCCACGGCATCGTGGTGGCTCCGTCGCCCACCCCACCGCCAAGCGCACCTGGGTGCTGGGTCCCCAGGGAGCCCTGGCGTTCACCCACGTCCCTGCTGATGCCTTTTCCCCGCAGGGCTTTGCCTGAAGGTGCTGCGATTGAGGAATAAGCGGATGGGCAAATCCGGCCGCTCCGCATGGCTGCCCCTGGCTATCGGCACCTCTGGGCAAGGGAAAATCCTGCAGCTGTCCCCAAAATTGCATCCGTGGGGGGGAACAGCACCCGCCACCCCAAAATCACCCTGGAAATTGTACCCACAGATGCAAAATACCATCGGGCCAGCAGCTGCACAGTCCTTGGCTCAGCACAACGCTCCCCACGTGCTTTGCTCCTGCCCGGATTTGGAGTGACCCCTAAAAAAACCCCCAACGAGCTAGTTTGGGTGTCCCAAGGGAGACCAAACTCCAACTGGGATTGGGAGAGGTGGGGGTCAGGGTGCAAGCAGCCACGGGAGATCCCGACGTGCTGCAGGAGCATTCGCTGTGAGCTCAACGCTGCTCCCAACACGCATTTCCACTAGGGATGCTCTCGGCACACGGCTCCGCTCCAAGAAATCCCCTCCCAAAACCAAGGGGATGGAGCAGGATGGGTGCAGGTGGGCTCTTGGCGCGGAGACATCGGGGCTTTATGCCCCGTTACATCCCGGCACGGTGACTTGCGACCACCGGCCATGCTTGTCCCCGATATAGTGGCTGACCTGGATGCGGGCACATCAGGTGATGACATTAAACTCCTCAGGTCCCCGCGTCACCTCGTGTCCAGGACAGCAGCAGAGCCGCGATCTGTGGGAGGATCGATGGGGATGGGAGCCTCTTCCCAGTCCCGCAAGCATCCAAAGAGCCTGGCGGCAGGGTTCGCCTTCAATAAACCAGCTGAAAAGATAATTTATTGGCAAATTAAAAGATTTCAAACAAAGCTGCTTCCCTGTGGGAATGGGTGGTGCTTCCCCAAGCTGCCACCCGGCTCCTTGCCAAAATGATGCCCTGGAAAAGCAAGACGAGAAGGGGGTGCCGTGTCCAGCTGCGGCGTCCTGAGGTAGGTGCCGGATCGTGCCCGGCTCTGCGGTTCCTGAGCTGGTCGGCTGCCGCGGGGTCGGGTCTTGCTCATAGACGGGGCTTGATCTGCAGTTGTTTACCTGGAGCGAAGAAAGGAAAAGGTGATGGTGGGAGCTGTGGGACACATCTGGACACCCCTGGGCTTCTCCTCGCCCGGTTGCAGCGGGTTAACGCACCGGAGATGGGCACAGGCACCCGGGATGCGGGTGGTTCTCCGCCCCGGCAGCACCCGACCCCGACAGCACCCACCGGCCTCACCTCTGCCACCCTCCTCCAGACGGGTGTTTTCAGAGTCCCGCGAGGATGCCGGCGGCAAAGTCCTCTTCCGTTTGGTGCTGCCTGGGAGCAGAAAGGAAAAAAAGAGGAGAAAGGCATCAAGGTTGTCTCGGGTCGCCACGGAGATCCCTCGGGATGCGGGTGCAGGAGCATCCTGAGCTCCTCTCCTGCTCCCGCAGCTCCATCGCTTCGTGCTTCAACAGTGGGAAAAGGGAGCAAAAGCTGCCCGAGAGGGCACGGTATCGCCAACGAGAAGGAATAATTAGCCAGCAAACGGAGAAAAATAAACGAGTCCACCAAACTGCATCCCGTGCTTCCCATCCTGAAGCCTGCAGCGATGGTTGCAGCTCCCTCACCACCCTGCCAGCCCACTGGTGGGGACACGTGTGTCCCCAACGCGGTGCTCAGCCTGGCCTTGCTGCCCCATGGCCCCTTTCCCCAGCCCTTCGGGGCAGAGTTGGTCCCTTTGGGGTGGGGACATGTCTCCCTGCGAGCCCAGAGCCGATGTCCCCCTTGGCCATGGCTGGGATGGAGCTGGCTGGTTGCCCAAATCCCCGAGCATCCTCAGCTCCCCGGCTGGCGGCATGGGACGAAGGCACTCGCAGGTCCCTTCCCACCACAGAGCAGTGAGTTGGCTGCAAAATCCCCAAGTTACGGGTGAAAAAGAAAATAAAAAGTAGCCGAATCTTCAAATTCCAGCACAGCGTGAGCATCACGACCTGCTTTGGGGTTGGACTGGAGCAGGCAAGAGCAGAGCGTCGGCAAGCGAGAGGTCATGACTCTGGTCATGCTGGTGAAAGATTTGGGGAAAAAACCTTTCGGCCACCCCCAGCATCCCCCCCAAGATGCTCTGGGCGATGACTTCTGCTTGCTGGAGCACTGTGCCTCCCCCCAAAGAAGGTCCCAGATGCTCGTCTAAAGCCAAAACCCCGTGAAGGGTGAAGGTGACCTCTTTGCAGGACAAGTCCAGGCACATCCCATGGACCAGGGTGGATGGCGTGAAGTCCTTCTCCATTTCAACCACAATGCTGGACATGCCCTTCTGCAGAGTTTTTCCTATTTTCCCTCTCCTGAAGGGTGCGGAGAGGTGGTTACAGGGTTTTCCTTGCCAGAACGAGGGGTGGGCAGGAGCATGGTGGCCACTCGGGCGAGGAGAAGACGCTGAGATGAACGCAGATGGGAAAAGGAGGAGGTTTCCCAGAAAAAAGGACCCACAGCTTGGTGAGCGATGAGGTTTAGTGGGAAAAGTCCCCTCTCACTTGGGATTACAGGAGATGGAGAAGGTCATGGAGGAGCTGGAGGGAATCCAGCCCAAACCCCATCCAGATGCAGATGTTCTGGATGAGCAGCACACAACTTGCCCACGTTTCTGCAAAAACCCACCGTCGGCGCTCCCCGCCGCATCCCACTGCCCAACAACGATGCCCAATGCCGAGGTGGGATCATGGACACCTTCAAGCAGCTTTGGAAGCCCAAAGGAGAAGGTTTTGGGGCAGGGGAGTTGGGAAGGGGTGAGGACCCCAAGCTGCGTCCGACAACGGGGAGCCACCAAGAGTTCTTCTTTCCTTTTAAACTTGGGTAAACAAACTTGCTCGGAGTCTAAGCTGCCGTGGCAGTGATACATAGCTTTTGAGCTAATTTATGTAAAATAAAGAGGGCTCATTTAGCACCTTTCCACCCTTAATATAACACCCATACATCAGAGGGCTGCACAGCAGCCACGACGGACTCGGCTATTAGTCACCGGCGACGCAGCCAAATTCGGCTCCGGGGAACGGCAACGCTGAGTGGACGCCCATTGAACCCCGCTTGGCCTCTGACCACCTTCTTAATTTTCCAGTATCCCTTTTGCATCGAGCCAGATGGGTTTCCCAGCTTGGGATTTCCAAATCTGACCCCAGTTGCTGTAATTTAGGGTCCGGCAGAGCCGTTGGCCATCAACCTCAAGGGGTCAAAATCAGCATCTCCTCGGTCCTGCCCTGGCCAGCAACGGCGGCCCCGGTCCAACAAGAACGGTGGAAACGGCTCAATTCTCCCCCGAGGAAACTTCATTAGCTAATATCCGTGCAGCGGCACGAAACCCACGCTTTGCAATTCAAAGTAAATACGATTACAGAAGTAGAAATATAGATTTCTTGTTTTTGGGGAGGAAAAAAAAAAAAGAAGGGCGATTTGTAAATCGACCGTAATTAACTTCCCGACTTCGGTACGGGGTTGTACGGAGCCAAGATGCTTTCAGAGCATCCACGCCTGATTTCAAATGTATTCCTCAAAAAATCGAGGAGGGCAAAAAGGAAATAAAACTAAAATAGGTTGTAAAAGGACTAAACCGGTCCAGTTTCTCACGTCGGATGGAGGGAGATGCCGCTCCTGGAAGGGACGGAGCAGCGGATGCTTCACCCCGTGGGGAGCAGCCGGGGACAGGCAAACGCCGCATCCCAAAACACCCTGCCACAAAAGCCGGAGCAAACGGGGGTGTCGCTTAACCCACCCCGGCAAACGAAAATATATTTTCCGCTTTTGTGCATGGGAGATCCTGCAAATGGCGTGATCAATCTTGGGTCGCATCTCCCGCGCCTTCACTCTCTCCCCCCTCCCTCCCCGCTTTCTTCTCTGCATTTCGGCAGCCACACAATCCATCTTCCAGGAACCAGGTATATAATTTCTAGTTAGCGAAAGCCGGGCTAAGAAACCCCTTTTTCATTACGATGATTGAACTGCTTCCAAAGAGAAGAACCGGGGCTGGATCATGAGCTCTCCATCGAAAGCCGGGAGGCTTTTGCTGAGCTTGTCAGCCTCGCTGGAGAATGAGGACTTCCAGCGCTCTTCCTCCTGATGAAAATCAACATTTATTTTGCCTAAGCTTAAGAAGGTGTCAGGCAGACGGAGAAACTTGCCGCTCTTCGCGAGGAGAAGGGAAAGAAAAGGAGGAAATCTAATAGAAATATATTATCAAGTTCGAGGAGTGGACAGTGCAGTAAATCACGCTTCAGGTGGCACCATTATATTTTTCAATAAAACCTGGCCTTCCCCCAGACACCGCCGAGCCGAGCGGCTCCAGCTGCACCCGACGGGAAAGTTAAAACAAAATTCATTTCATCCAGATGCTGATACAAGGGGGATTTAAAGGGATTTAAAGGTGGGGAATCCCCTCAGATGGGGGATAAAAGGAGGGGGGTCAGGTCCTTGTCCCCACATCCTCTCCCTGCCCACCCCTCCTGACTGCTGAGGGTTTCAAAAAAATGTTTTTCTCCCCAAGCTGCGAGGGTGGGAGGCAGCTGGAGATGCCCCATATCACGGGTGGAAGATGCCCAAGCCCCAAAGCCAGGGGATACAGCAGAAGATGACTCGGTTGCAGCTTTCCAAACTCCACCATCCGGCTATAAAAAGCTTTGCCGGAGGGAAAACCGGTTATATTGATGTTTTCCCTTCCTGACCAACCTCCAGCCCGATGGGATGTTTGATCTCCATCACTCTCCCGATGCTGCCGGGGGGTTTTATCCCCTCCCGCATCCAGCCGGGCTCCAGAAAGGGGCTTCGCGCGGGGTACGGTACCCGCAGCCACCCCGCTCCTCCCCGAGAGCTGACCCCGTGTGAAACGGCCCCAAATAAAAAATAGAATCCCATTTCCCAAAGGAAAGCAAGCTAATGAGGTGGCTGCAATTAGCAGGAGTTTTAACGGCCAGCCAGCCAATGCTCTGTCTATTTATATAGCAAAGGGGATGCAAAAGTTTCCAACCAATGGCTCGGAGCGCCAAGATGCATCCCAGCACCTCCCTGACGGATGCTTGATGTTTAACACTGCGAGGAGAAATCCTCCAAACTCCAGACACACTTTTTTCCCCTCATTCCCAAAGGAAAAATATCCCTTAACCCCTTCCTGGCCACTTTGGGGGAGCCCGGAGGCTGAATCTTCCCTAGAAACGGCTTTTCCTTTTGCAGTGAAAGCGTTCGGCCAAGTCAGCTCCCGGAGAAACTTAGGTTGGGAGATGCCTTTTTTAAATAAATTCAAATTCTTATTATTTTTTAATAAAGCCCAAGAACAAAAGGCGGGACGGAAAGGCCAGTGGCAAGGGCTAAGCCCCAGAATTTTTCCGCAAATGATTTTTCAGCTGGAAAAAGCAGCGAGGAGGCTGGATCTCCTTGGCTCGATCCTGCACTAAATCCAGCCGGTGAGACAACCTGCACCAAAAACTCACCCTGCTGCTGTTCCATCCCAACCTTCTGCCCCTCAAGTGAGGGAAACATCAAGGCTGGGATGTCAGGAGAAGCTTTGTCCAGAAGGAAAAATGCTCAGATGTTTTCTTGCTTCCCAACCGGGATGTTTGAAGCGGGGACGTGCTGGGGGAGATGTCCCACCGCTGCCTGGCAGTGCCCATCTCCTGCCATGCTTGTAGAGCAGAACATCTGTGCCGGGACATCCTTTCCGTGTCTTTTCTCCTTAATTCCTTCTTTTTGGAGGAAAAAAGACAGGAGAAAACCAGCCACGAGCTGCAGCAGTGGGAGAGGGGCTTCATCGGGCTGTGGGCATGGCAGAGCTGCTCTGTGGTCTGGTGGTAGGCATTGACATGGCCATGACGACGTATGGTGAACACCACGTCTGTCCTTCACTGGTGAGCTGGAGCTTATCCTGAAGAAGACAGGATTTCACCGTCTCGGAGGGCTCTTCCATCTCCAGTTTTTAGGTCATTAAATAACTTGAAGGGGGAACAACAGGGCTGCCAAGTGGCAGCGGGCTGACCAAGAGGGGTCTTCAGAAATCCTGAGCGAAGTCTAAAAGCCCTGGTCTCCAGACCTCCCCTCCATCACAGGGCAGACAAGACCCTAAAAAACAGGTAGAAAATTAATATGGAAGAAGCAGATTTCAGTCCTGGCAAAGGAGTGAGACTTGGCAGGTCTGAAAGTCGCCTGCAAATCGATAAGGGAAGAGGATTGGAAACGTGCAGGTGGCTTGGTCCAGGCAGAAAGTAAATCAGAGAAGAGTATTTTCGATGGCCTTTTTGTGGGATAAGAAACGATGATTCTGATTCAGAGCGAGAGCCCAATTAGAAAAAGTCACAGCACTCATCGGGTTTACTGGAAATTTCAACTAAATTGGCCACTTTTCAATAAGGAAATTAAACGGCAGTGACGTTTTCTGGTTTTTGGACCTTCTCAGAGCCACCAAGACATGAGGAGACCCAACCCCAGCCTTCAGCACCCCCTGTGTTATCTGCAGCGCCCCAAAGCTTGATGGTACCCCAAGCCTGATGGTGTCCTGAAGCAGGATCAGGGCTTTAGTAGGGGATGGAGATGAAGGGGATGGAGGGATGGAGGCAAGGGCTACCAGACATAAGGCATCGCTGGAGAGGGATGGGGCAACGTCCCCCAGGGAGTACCCCCCTGGTGAGGTCCACCAGCCTGAGTAGCAGCCGTCTGTCTCTCCAGGCTGGGAAGGAAGCACCCATGACCAAGAAGAAGATGTCTGAAACCAGTATCCAGGGTGGATGAAAGCAACCTAAACCTCCCCCACCGCAGAGCCCCCCACCAAACAGCCCCCAAACCCGTAAGGACCTGCTGACTCAGGAGGAGAAGATGCAATTGCTAACGACCCGAGCAGATCCGGCCCGTTAGCAGGAAACCAATTAGACTGATACGCGTTGTCCTGCTCAAGGGATGGGTGCAGCCAGCTACCTGCAGCTCGATAGATTTTTGCATTAGAAAAAAAGCAATTCTATGAAAGGTTTGTTAATTCGGTTATGAAAGAGTTTTGATGCTCTACTAATTAAACTCTCCCTGCGTGCCCGACGGAGCATGCATCAGCGGAGGGGTTGGTGAAGGAAGCATCCACCCGCAGCCGGGTAACACAGCCAAGGCGAGGAGGAGATGAGGGTGAGCACAGGAGCACCCCATCACCACCTGCCAGGCGCGTGGATCACCCTCTCCATTAGAAGAAAGATCTGCCAAGTGCCAGGAGAAGAGCTGGGAAGGGACCACCAAGGGCCACCCTGCCCCGGAGCCCTCCTGGCTGATGAGCCATGAGACCAGGAGGGTTCATGGGTACCATCAGGAAGGAAGATGGAGATTTCCTGCTCCCTGTCTGGACCCTGCCAATTTATCCGATGAGAGCAGAAGACCTCAGGGGAAGGCAGTGATGGGAAGGTTGATTTAAGGACAACAAGGTACATCAAGCATGCTCCTAACTCCCTTTTTGTTCCCCGGCAGACTTCAGGGCTTGGTGTCCTGCTGCCCTTCCTCTCCTTAGCTTGTCCTTGTCCCCTTGATATCATCTGCTGAGGATCTGGGAGGTCCTGTAACTCCCACGAGCTCTCACCATGACCATCAAAGTGCCTCCACCTGCTCCTGCCATCTCCTACCTGCCTCCTAAGAGGTTCTGCCAAGGGACACATCCCCAGCCACACGTCCTTGACTTCTCAGCCGTCACAGGCAGAGACGTGATGAGCTGGACCTTATTGTTGAGGTTGGACGGGTTTAAGGACATGTTGAGGTTGGACCTCCCCGCGTCCCTTCCATCTTATGATCCTAAGGGTTGGACTTGGACCTGAAAATGGCCCAGGGTTGCAGGGGAAGGAAGATGACTGCTGCGTGGCCATCCCGTACACGCTGGTGGCATCTCCATGGGGTCTGAGGAAAAGGTCCTGCCACGTGGATCCTGAGCTGATTGGCCACCGGAGCAGAATGAGGGGCCAGCAGAAGAACCTGCGGAGAGGGAGAAGCTCTCGCGGCAGAAGCCTGCGTGGCATCTGCTCTAGCAGACCTCCGTCACGGGGGCCCACGGGGCACCAGCTCGCTCTGACACAACACCTCCGCCACGTCAGCGAGCAGATGGCATGTGACATGCAACAACCTTGGCGTCAGCGCACGGATGCAGCACCCTGGCAGCCATGTGCCCGCGTGGAGATCGCGTAGCTGCTCCCGAAACACGCAGGAGATGGTTTATCTGCTCCTCTCATGCCTGAAACTCATCCCTGGCTCTCCCTCAGCCCTCCCAGCTGCTCCCGAGCCACCTGCAAACTACCAATAAAGCTCCAGAGCTCTTGCTAATTAGGAGAGTATGTCAAATGGGGAAACTGAGGCACACAGAGGTCATCCACCACTATCCTGCTAAAACCCCTGTTCCTGCATAAAGATTTCAGTTGCTGCTCTTGCCTGCAGAGGCTAAAATTACCGTGACCGAAGATCTCAGATGATCTGCAACCATCTCCCATCGGTCTGATCTGCCCCAGGGGCCCACGAGGGGACCAGGAGCAGCCCTGCGGAGCCCCCTGACTCTCCGCAAGCGAAAGGCCACATGGGAATAACCCGAGGCAAAGCAGCCCTCAGCTCATCGGCCCCTTCATTCTTCTCAACCTGGTGGGTGACCAAGCCAGGTACACATCGCAGCAGCCCTGAGCTGTCACAAGCCACCTCACCGTCCACTGTCCCACAGCCCTTATTAGATGGTCCACTGATCTGGCTCCACAGCTTGCTGAATTTCTTGCTGCTGTGAGCACCCAGGAGGAGCAAGCAGGGGTACAAGCAGAGTCAAGGAGTTATTGCCACCCTTTGGGTGATGCACCAAGACCTTCAAGCAGGTTCTTGAAAAGTTGGGAGGTCCAGGAAAGAGCTTCTCCAGCACCCAGCCCAGACTCTGGGGAAGAGAGGTCCTTTCCAGTGACCAACTCTCCAAGAGAGCCCTGACAACAGTTGGCCATAACACCCCCACCAGCAGTGGGGGAGACCCACCAGGACCCTGCTCAGAAAGGAGGTGCAGGCAATGACAAGTCAATGGAGGGAACCTGGAGGAGGATTATATAGAGGAGGAGCAGAAAGGCCGGGAAGACTCTGTGGGACAGAACAGCCGCCCTCAGCCAAGTTGTGGGAGATCAAGAGGCCATGGAGGTGGCCCCACCTGAAGAAGAGGCCATGGATGTGGTCCCACCCAAAGAAGAAGCCAGGGAGGTGGACCAGCTGCAGGTGCAGCCATTGGCTCATGACTTCATCACGGCCAAGGTCTTTTCCAAAAGGAGCCCAACCAGGAAGGCCAAGACCTCTGCTCCCCACCAGTCAGGACTCAAGATCCTCAGATAAGCCCAAGGTGGCTCAGATGCCTCCTGAAGGTAACTGGGATGGAAAAGACAGAACTCGGGGGTATCTGTCTGGAGAAGACTAATGGGGAATTGTTGTCTTCAACAACCTGTCTTCAACGGTGCTCAAATAATCGCTGTCTTCAGTTACCTAAAGGTGGTTGAAGATGGAGCCAGGCTCTCTGTGGAGGCGCGCAAGGAATAATGGATGGATAAAAGAAAACTATAAAAAATTGTCCCCCTGGATAAACAAAAGGCTTCAGATTTATCACGAAGAAGTCTGAGTTCAGCACTGAGGTCTGCATTAAATGCTTCATTAGCAGCGCTTTTCAGGATCGGGCTAATTTGGTAGCGCTGTGAAAATATCCAACACTTGCGAGACCACACCTGGAGCTCTGCAGGCTCCCCAGTACAGAAGGACATGGACATATCGGAGTGAGTTCAGTGGAGGCCACCCAGATGGTTGGGGTTGGAGCACAGGATGTACGAGGAGATGTTTGTGACCACACAGAGAAACCAGTTCCCTGTATTTTATTCACAAAAACATTTTCTCCATGACCCTACCAAGAGGAGCAAACTGCACTAAGTCCTGCTGGGGTCAAAGCTGAGAGCAGATGCCAACTCCTGTTATCCCAGGACAACACCCTGTGCCGGTTTTGGCTGGGATGGAGTTAATTTTCTTCACAGTAGCTGGTACGGGGCTGTGGTTTGGATTTGTGCTGGGAACAGTGCTGATAACACAGGGATGTTTTCGGTATTGCTGAGCAGTGCTTACACAGGGTCAAGGCCTTTTCTGCTCCTCACCCCACCCCACCAGCGAGCAGGCTGGGGGTGCACAAGAAGTTGGGAGGGGACATGGCTGGGACAGCTGACCCCAACTGACCCAAGGGGAATTCCGTGCCGTACGATGTCATGCTCAGCATATAGAGCTGGGGGAAGAAGAAGGAACGGGGAGATGTTCAGAGCGATGGCATTTGTCTTCCCAAGTCACCGTTACGTGTGATGGAGCCCTGCTTTCCTGGAGATGGCTGAGCACCTGCCTGCCCATGGGAAGGAGCGAATGAATTCCTTGTTTTCCTTCGCTTGCATGCGCGGCTTTTGCTTTACCTATTAAACTCTTTATCTCAACCCACGAGGTTTTTTTTTCACTTTTACTCTTCCAATTCTCTCCCCAATCCCACCTGGGGGAGCAAGGGAGCGGCTGGGTGGTGCCGAGTTGCTGGCTGGGGTTAAACCACGACACCCCCTTGTGTCCTAGCCCTCCATCCCCAACCACGCAGATGCTCTCTGGAAGGCTCCACAGCATCTTCTGCCGGCGGCTCACACCGACCAAAAGGGTTGGTTGCCTCACCTGACTGCCGAAATAAGTTTTGGATCAAAGAGCTGGTGGCAGAAGCAGCGTTTAAAGGAGATGCTGCAGGTGATGGAGACCCCATGGGACCCTCGGTGCAGCCGAGGGTGACCGGCCGCATCCACACAGAGGGCTGCCAGTGCCAGGTACCTCTTAAATTCCAGGAGCTGGGGATGGTTGGACCAGGATCCGGCACCAAGGAGTTGCCCATCTCCGCAGTCGCCTGCCCCGTTGGGGGTGGCTCTCAAGTACGGGTCCACCCCGGCAGAGAAGGGGGAAAATTTGCATTTCCAAAGTTATTCCTCCAGAAGTGAAAGCTGTAAACAAACCCAGAAGCACTGCGCCTCCACGAATTCCTCCAAAGCCAAAGCGTTTGAGCGTGCTCAGCGGAGCCGTTAAAAAAGACTGTAGCGAGCATCTTCCATTAACGTTACGACCGTGAAATATGACAATAAAATGATAGCCGTATGGTCGCAAATTTGCAGCCCGCCGAGTTGCTAGGGGTTTATCGTCACTCAAACGTGCAGAGAGCTGTAAAATGTTTACAGAAAGGGTCGTTTGCAGCTATAAAATCCTCTTTTCTCTCCTAAACAAGGCTGAGTGGAGCCATTTACAAACCCCTGAATGTTCATCGGGGGAGAGGGGAACATCTGTTCTCTCCAGGAGTTTTCAGTGATCTTCTCGAACAAATTAACTAAAATGGGTGCTTTCTAATTAAATTAGCACTCGATTGGAATGGTTTGCATTGGTGCGCTTGCTTACAATTAGCGCGGGGAGGCCAGTTAGGCTCCAGCGCAGGCTATTTAACTGGAAGGTGAAATATGGAAAAGCCCATTACCTGGAAATGGGTGTCGGAGGGGTAGGGGAGCCCGTGTTCCCTCTGGCTCTGCTCTCAGATGGAGAACACAAGGAGGTGAAGGATGGGATGCCACCAAGCCCACCTTTCCTAGCTGGGATGCTTGGCTGGAAGCGGTTTGTTCTCCCCGTGCCGCATGAATGGGCTTTTCGGAGGATGCTCGGAAAGCACCGGTGCCCTCAAACTACTTCTCTGACCCCAAATCACAAGGCTCCTCTTGCAGATTGGAAACCCTCCCCACAGGAGGATGACGGCGGGCTCCGCTTCACACGTGCAGACCACACCACTCCTTTCCAGTCCCCTTTTTCTATATCCCAAGGCTGCAGACCCCCGCTGAGACCCCACAAGCTCACGCTGTTGCCCACGCTGGTCCTTAAAGGTCATCTCCAAACCCCCGCTCCATCCCTCCCGCACACGGCGCCCGTATTTTTCTTCGTTCCTCCTGCATTTACCAGTATTAAAAGTGCATTTGCTCAAATTGTGACCGTTTAACCAAGCAATTCAGCTCACTCCGTAATAATAATCTGTCCTCCTCCTTATTTACTACCCCGCCAATTTGTGTGTCACCTTCAGGCTTTACAAGCAGAAACCGAATATTATCGTCGGTACAAAGGCTCCAGCGGGGAAGGCGCAGACCCCCAAACCCCATCGCAGACACCAGCTCCTACCTAAAACTACGCAAGGACTCATCCTGACCACCCGCTTAGCTCAAAACAGCACCTCAAGCTCACAAGCACCAGTCCTGGCTTTAAAGGTGATTTGGCCACCATGAAGCGTTTGGTTCTTCAGCAGCCTCTTCAGATGATGGCTCGTTAATGGCCGGGGCTCCTCTTCTCCCGTTAGGTTTTGGGGGTCCCCGGCTGCTGCTGTGCCCCCCCAGTCCCTTCGTTTGCGTGCTGAGACGGGACTTTAATTACCGAGCGCACCCCAGCACTGAGCACGGGCAAACCCAGGCACCGAGCAGCATCTTCACGCCCGGACTCACCCACGTGCGATCGCTGCATTCGTTTGGCATGGAAACTGCTTCATCATCAGATGATTTTACAGCCATCTGCAGTCCCTGCCCCGTTTTCCTTTCCCATGGATCCTCCTGCATCCGCTTTGCAAACACCACGTGCTCCCCGGGGCAAAGGCGAAGGAGCACGGAGGGATGCGCATCCCAACCCCGTACCCGCCAGCTCCCCGCAGCCTTCCTCCCGACATCTCCGGACTGAACCAGCTCCTTCTACTCATCCTCCCACCCAAAACATCTGGAAATCATCCTCCCCTGAACGTACAAACCGGAGTTAAGAGGAAAAGGATGCGCTCGCTGCCAGGATGATGCCTCTGCCCTCTCGACCGAGTTACTCCAGGCTGCCGAGTGCGATCCAAGGCGTTTCGACAGCTTTCTTGTCCGCGGATTAATTGCTCCGTGTTCATCACAGAGGTTAAAAAACCCGATTAAGCCACTGCTTTGGGAGCGCTTCCCCGGCCCCACCGCCGAGATCAAAAGGGAGTTGAACCAGGGCCAAGGAGAGGGAAGGAGGGAGGCAGGCGGGGGAAGAAATCCCTGGAAAGGGAAACCGAGCGCTTCACCCCGCGTCACGGAGAGGAGCTTTCCCAGCCAGAACGGTCCCTCGCCGCCTCCGCCGCACCGCGGTTCGACAGAGCACACGCTCGCCTGTGACTTCAGGAATATGTTGCTAATCCTGGGAATTTTCTTCCCGACAGCGTTAAGGCATCTCAGCCCTCCCTGGCTCGAAGCGCTTCGTGCTCAAGCCAGGCAAAGCCTTGCAGATGTTCAGCACCCACTTACAGATGACCGAGCAAACACCCCCAGCCCGGCTTTCAAGTGCTGAATTCATCTCTTCTCCCAGTGGGATCCTGCTCCGTCTGCACGGTCGGTCAGAGGAGGCACGGGATCGAAGACGGGGAGGAATGCTCCGGCCCTTCGGTTCATACCGAGCCACATTTTTTGCCAGCCGAGCTGGCGGTGGGGATTTCATCACTACTGCCACAAAATATTTTGATTTCTGAGCCAGACGCTGTCTCCCTTTCTGCGATGGCGCGCAGAAGATGCAGCTGCTGCACATCCCTCCAGCAAAGAACGGGAGATGAAAAGGAAAGCGCGAAGGAAGCATCATCCAGCCAAAAACCTCCCACCCAGCGCCGGGGAGGACAAGGCATGATCTCTGCCTCACCACCTCCATCACCTCTGCTCAGAGTGCCCCAAAGTCCCATCCCTCCCCACAGAGCTGCTGGTGATTAAGGGATTTTCCAGATTAGGAGCTGAATTGGGAGAGGAGGAACCAAGGAAAATGTCGGAGAAACAGAAACGCAGCTAACCTCCACCACAAGCCGCTTCGCAGAGAAACAAAGATGTTTCTTCTCATCTCTTCAACAATCTTCCCCTGCTCTTTTGCCCACAGTTCCGTTTCAAACAGCTGAAACGTTTCCCTAAACTTTTCCAAAAATCAAAATAATGTCAAAGCAGAAGCTGTTCGCTCTCATGTGTCGGAGTTCATAAGAAGTTTTGCTCATCCTAAAACTGCATTTCCCCAAAATTTTACTGATTTCCAAAGCCTCTTCCCCCACCTTTTAATAAAAGAGCAAAGGAGATCATCTCAGACCAGCACAGCAATTCCTTCGAACTTGCAATCTGCAAACACCCCATCCCACCTCCCACCACGGATGTTTTTATTTCCAAGCTTTGAAGCTATTTCACACTGGGAAGCATGCACGATGGACGGTCCAAAGGTCCTGAGACGGTCCAGAGGTTCTTCTGCTGGTCCAGTAATGAGGCACAGCATCACTGCATCCCTCTGAAATGCCCTCCTACCGCGGACCGCTGCGGTTCCGTCACAGGAACGAGGTTGGATTCATCATCGGATAATTTATAGAATCATAGAATCACAGAATGCTTTGGGTTGGAAGGGACCTTTAGAGGCCATCCAGTCCAACCCCCCTGCACTGAGCAGGGACATCTTCAACCAGATCAGGTTGCTCACAGCCCCGTCCAACCTCACCTGGAATGTTTCCAGGGATGGGGCCTCCACCACCTCTCTGGGCAACCTGTGCCAGTGCTTCACCACCCTCAGTGGAAAAAATTTCTTCCTTCTATCCAGCCTAAATCTCCCCTCCTTTAGTTTAAAACCATCACCCCTTGTCCTGTCACCACAGGCCTTGCTAAAAAGCCTGTCCCCATCTTTCCTATAGGCCCCCTTGAAGCACTGCAAGGCCGCACTAAGGTCTCCCCGGGGCCTTCTCTTCTCCAGGCTGAACAGCCCCAACTCTCTCAGCCTGGCCTCGTAGCAGAGGGGCTCCAGCCCTCGGAGCATTTTTGTGGCCTCCTCTGGACCCGCTCCAACAGCTCCATNCCCCCAAGTCCTTCTCCGCAGGGCTGCTCTCAATCCCCTCATCCCCCAGCCTGTATTGATAGCGGGGGTTGCCCCGACCCAGGTGCAGGACCTTGCACTTGGCCTTGTTGAACCTCATGAGGTTCGCACAGGCCCACCTCTCCAGCCTGTCCAGGTCCCTCTGGATGACATCCCGTCCCTCAGGTGTGTCAACTGCCCCACTCAGCTTGGTGTCATCTGCAAACTTGCTGAGGGTGCACTCGATCTCGCTGTCTATGTCGTTGATGAAAATATTAAACAGCCCTGGTCCCAGTACGGACCCCTGAGGGACACCACTTGTTACCAGTCTCCATTTGGACATAGAGCCGTTGACCACTACCCTCTGTAGGATAAGGAAGAAGGAGCTGATGATCAAAGATGGGGACAAAATCCTATCGCGTGGTTTCAGGAGCAAACCCAGGGGCTCGTGCCCCTGCATGACCAGAAATGCAAATCCCAGTTGCCGCCCCAGTTTGAGCTCCCAGCGTAACTGGTTTGGCGACTCACGAGGTACACGGATCTCACCAATGCCTACGGAGAGCAGCCGGGGAATAACTCTCCCGCTCAGTGAATCGGAGCAGCTCGGAGCACGGGTGAGCAAAAGCAAAGCAAGTGCTTCCTACCTGGCTCGTCCTCCGACTCATCCTCATCCCTCTCCACTTTGCAGCCCTGGTCACCGGGGGATGCTGAGGACTGGAGGGAGATGAAGGACGGCAGCTTCTGCAGCCAGCTGGTTGGCGAGGTGCCCGCCTCTTTCCAAAACTTCACTTCTTGCTCCGCGCTGGAGGGTCCAGGCATTTCCCCATCATCGTGGAGCTGAGCTGGATCATTCCTGCAGGAGGCACATGGGAAAAATAAGAAGGAAAAATAAAATGATCCCACCTGACAATGCTGGGCATGGCATCACGTGCAATGGAGGAGGCTGGGGTGAACCACCGGAGCCGCACATGGAGGCTCTCCGGGCTCCATCCCAGGCTGCTCCGTATCTCCGATTTCCCAGGAGCCAGCTCGGATTCAGCCGGAGTTTCTCACTCCCCAGCTGGATTCCCTGCGCTGCGCTTCCCCGCAGCTCAGAGATGCTCACGGAGGTGCTGGGCTCCCCTTTGGGTGCCGGCTGGGCACAGCGAGTGGAGAAGAGGGGAGATGGAGGGTGTAGGGAGCAGGGATGGCTCGGTGATGCCCCGCTGGGCTTGGCTCAGCCCCAGCCCTGCCGCCCTCCTCCGAGCCCAGCTAATGTGACACTGCAGCTCGTTCAACATCTCCGATGACGGTGCCAATAAAGGAAAAAAAAACCTCCCAGACAGCTTCCAAGCTCGGGAGTGCTCCCTTCCCCAAGGAAGATGCCAGGACCCGGCTACGGGATGGGAGGGGGGTGCCTCCCCGCTGCCCACCCCTGAGCTCATGCCTCCTTACCTAATAAGAGCAAGGCGCTACTTTACACCTCGTTCACACCGGGGACGTGAGCTGGGTGTCAATCCAAGGCTCTTCCGCCACCCGGGATAAGTTCAGAGAGCCCGCTGAGTGCTCGTCCCCCCTCTGCTACCTTACAAGGCAGGGCCAGGATGAGGCCCAGGACCAGGCAAGAGCATGGACCAGACCAGCACAGCTCCCAGGTCACCCCGTTTCCATCCCACCTTCACCCCCACAGCCCGCTGCAAAGAGCCGTGGAGGAGCCGAGCATCCAAGCCTGTATTTTCTCCTCCCGCTACCCAGGATTTTCAGATTTTGGCTTTTAAAGCCAAATTTCAATTTGACTTTAATGTTAATTACGTTGGGATGCAGTCATTTTGCAGGCAGAGCTCAGGGGTGAGGGCAGAGGAAGGCAAGGATGTGCCAAGCTCAAGAAAATCTCTCTCCCTACAGGGACGAGGACCAACGTGTCCACCAGCCGGCGGGCCCCATCCCAGCACCCAAAAGCATCAAAGAGAGCTAAGAGAGCTTCCAAGGATTAACCAAGAAACCAGGCCAGCATCAAAAGGTTTCGCAAAGCCTTTTGTATCTCCACGTCCATCTCCATCTCTCCCTTCTTCAGGCAGTGAGTCCAGCCCCAACGGCGAGCCCCTTCATGGATGCCAAGGGCTCAGCTCTGCTCTCTGCCACGGAGGCGAGGAAGAAAGAAGACAAGGGATGATTGCTTCCAGTTTCCCACAGAGCTATGGATACGCTGTACAGACTTTTGGTGGTGGAGTCTCCATCAGGGCTCCCCCACCTCCCAGGAGGAAGGTCTACAAAAGCCTTGGAGATACCTGGAGGTGTCGAAGCCCTGGGTGGGCTTCTAAGGGTGAAGATACGCACGCTCCAACGGCACACATCGGGTAGCAAGATGTGAGCTATCCTCTCTTTCCTCTCCATCAGCTCTGCCTGGAGACCTCTCCCTCGAGCACAGACCCTGCCCAACCCTACTGCCTGTGGTGGCTCTATCAAGAAGACACCACAGTGACCCACATCAGCGACATCTTCAAATAAACCAGCACACAGATGGATCCAGAGCAGGCTGGAAAGAAAACTTTAAGAGCAGCAAAGCGAGTTTCTTCTGCTCTTTCCTACCTGCCCGTCTCCTCCCAGACCCGTCTCCACTTGGAGGGGGCGTCGCTGCAGTCCCCATCTTCAGCCTCTCTTGGGTGGCGCTTCTTCTGCGGGTGCAGCAGCTTGCACCGGGCACCCCTGGGGCAGGCGCCTTTCTTGGCAAAGTCGGGGCAAACCAGCGTGTGCTTCTTCTTGCACTGCAAGGGAAAAAGAGAGCAACGTCGGGAAAGGCAGAGAAAGCCTCGCTGGGAGCACAGGTTCCCAGAGGTGGACTCCTTCAGGTGGCACCAACACGTTGCTAAAGGATGAAGAAGGATGTTTTGGTGCTTCTTTCTCCGTATCAAAATACTATTCCATGCCAAAATACTGTTAAAAATAATACCCTCCTCTGGGAGACACCACCCACAGCTTCCCAAGTGCCTTATTTTATGGACCCAAACCACCAAAGTCTTAACAGCAATGTTCTACCCCCAAGGTGGTGATGCTGGGAGGTCCCAAAGAGGTTAACTGGGCTGGAGAAGCTGGTTTTGGAGAAGACACAGGGTTTTCTTGTCCCAGATATGCTTGGGATTTGGGGAGGAGCAGGGAAGAGCAGCAACGAAGCACGTTCCTTTTAGGACTTATTTTGGGATCGCTGCCTGGACCACCCTCCTGATGAAGGTGGCCCAAGGCTGAAGCTCAACCAGCTCTGCTTGGGGCTTGGGAATGAGCTTGGCCAATGCGCTCCTGTCCGGGGAGACTTAGCACGGCTACGGCACGGCACTGGCAAAACAACGGCATCAAGATGTTCACCCTAAAAGCCCACCAGCATTGTGGTGGCTTCCAGCAGCAATGCTCACAGCCATCCCCGCAGCCACCGGCTGTGCCGGTGGGAGGGAGACGTCGGCAGTGCTCCACAGCTTCCCCCGGACAAGGCGTTCTGCTGGGAAATGGCGCTTTTTGGCAGCAGGAAAGGCAGAAGGAGATGCAGGCGGAGCAGAGGAGACACCTTCAGATGTGATTTCCAACTGGGAACGTTGGCCAGGGGAAGGGAGAAAGAACAGCCTCTCTCTAATCTCCAACTGTTCCCAACACCGTGATGGCAACACCCAGCAACCCAGAGCGCTTGTCCCAGCATATCCCAAGGGATACAGGGTGGAAGAAGGTCCCAGAGTGCTGCTCGGCCCCGTGATGCCCTGGGAGGGACCCACTCCCACCCAAGATGCTCCCTCCCACCCCACCTGATGAGCCCATCTCGGCTCTCGCAGGGCAACAGGCACCACACCACCACGACACCATGGCAAGACCCAGCCCAACACACACGGCACAACGAAGAGTCCACAACACCAGGATCCATTTGCCTCTTCACCTTCTCCACGAGCAAAGACACAGCCTGTTTTTTCCCCACGTGGATCCTTCCACGCTTGGATGCCCACGCTGCAAACCTCCTTGCTACAGGGTAGCACAGATGCTCAAATTTTGCACAGGTTTGGGGGAAAAAGGGACAAATCCACGAGAAGAGAAACACAGTGAGGGTTTCAGGGTGATCATTCTCACCTGTTTATAGAAATGCACCTTCCCGACGATGCGGGATGTAGGTGAGCTCCTGCCGTTCTAATGGAACTTGACTTTGAGGCCACGGGAGCAGCTCCCCACGCTGACCTTTGGGATGAAGTGGCAGCCCTGCTGAGCTGTGGCGGCTCTCTCCTTGAAAGGGCAGAAGGGTTTGGCGGCTCGGCTGCCCGGGGCCGATCACTGAAGTCAGCAGCAGAGCTAGGAGCTCATCTGCTGGAGGTTGGGGATGGCTTTGAGCAGCAGGAGGGCTGGGCATCCAGATGGACACATGGACATTGGCTCGATGGGGGGGACGGCGCAGCGACAGCACTGCTTTTCCACTGAAAATTCATTAAAAAACCCAGTTCCTATGACTTTCTCTCTCTATTTGAGGGATCTTCAACAGCAAGTAAGTCTACAATTCGATGGGCAACCTGAAAGTAGAGTCACCTCTAAACAGCGCCCAGGCTCTGCCATTACTCCAAAATCCTACGTTTCATAGAATCATAGAATGGTTTGGGTTGGAAGTGACCTTGAAAGATCATCTAGTCCAACTCCCCTGTCATGGGCAAGGACATCTTTTACTGCATCAGGTTGCTCAAAGCCCGTCCAACCTGACCTTGAACACTTCCAACGATGGGGCATCCACAACCCCTCTGGGCAACCTGGTCCAGTGTCTCACCACCCTCAAAGGAAAACATTTCTTCCTCATGTCCAATCTAAACCTACCCTCTTTCAGTTTAAAACCATCACCCCTTGTCCTATCGCAACAGGCCTTGCTAAAAAGTCTGTCCCCATCTTTCTTACAAGCCCCCTTTAAGAATTGAAAGGCCACAAGAAGGTCTCTCCGCAGCCTTCTCTTCTCCAGGCTGAGCAATGCCAACTCTCTCAGCCTGTCCTCGTAGCAGAGGTGCTCCAGCCCTCGGAGCATTTTTGTGGCCTCCTCTGGACCCGCTCCAACAGCTCCATGTCCTTCTTGTGCTGAGGGCTCCAGAGCTGGACGCAGGGCTCCAGGGGGGTCTCAGGACAGCGGAGCAGAGGGGGAGAATCCCCTCCCTCGACCTGCTGGCCACGCTGCTTTGGATGCACCTCAGGAGATGGTTTGCTCTCTTCCACCCATGGACCAGCCTTGGAAAAGCATCACTAGAGACTAGAGCATCCCAGCCGTGCAGGCAAGGCCGGCTCCTGCCCATCCCGAGCTGGTAGGAACATCGACGCTTATTTTGGGTACGCCATTCAAGAGCGGGTATGGGAAAATCATCTCCTCTGGCGCAGAAAGCTCTGTTTAAGCAGCCATTCTCTTGCAAACCACCTAGAAAACACACGTTTGAATCAAGCAGAGGTTTGGGAGAACAGCTTTCACTTTTTCCCTACCTTTTTCCGAACTCGTGCTGGTCCAGACACCTCCACCTACAGAAGGGACATGGCCCATACCAAGACTACATGCTTGGAAAAAGCAGCGACAGGACAGCTTTCAAAGGCAGTAATTTTTCCCAAAATATTAGCAAGCAGAAAAGCAAACCCCTCAACCCTGATAATTGCTTTAAAAATAAGTGAAACATAATTAGGGGAGAGAAAAAATAAAGGCACGGCCCGTTAGGGATTGAAGGCTGGGATGAATGCGGGGGCTCCCGGGCGACGGAGAGCTGGGGAGGTTGAAAGCTGAGATGGCGTGGGGCCAGCTGAGATCCGCATGGATCCTGCAAACCCCTATGGTTTATCTTCTCATCCCCCTTTTCCCCCCATGCTTTGCCCAAAGCCGTTCTTTATTTGGACGGGCAGCGATGGATGATGATGATGCCTGCCCAGAAATTACACAGCTCCGGCAGCGAGGGATGGGCAGAGCTGTTGAGCCCGCTTTGCCGGGACAAGCGGATCTCAAGGAAAGCAAGAGCAAGACCTCAGGATTTCACGTTTCATACAATATCACACAGCAAACCAGGGAGGGATGGACTCTCAAGCTGTGTGATCACCTTTCTGATCGGCATCAACGTGAAATAATTCCCGTATCGTCCTTGTAGCTGGGGCCAGCCCTAGTTCAACGGCACCGATCTCACGTGGCCTGATAGTACATCGGACCTCCTGCACGCTGGAAGGTTTCTCGTCCACCGCCACCTCCAGATCTCCATCCGTGCAATGACGCTGACACCCTGCAAACCTCCTATTAATTACGAACCTGCCTTAAGTCGATTACTGCTAATTATCGGCAGGGTGGCAGCTCTGCAGAGCCTCTGCCCAAGGATGTGAGATCTGCTCCCGTATAGCGGTTCCCAGCCCAAAATGGATGTGGGAAGGGGAAGAGCAAGAAAAAAGAGACGGCCTCAAAAAGCTGCATGGATGCCTCTCCCTCGCAGCTGGCGGTGATGCTGCTATGCTGGGGAATGATGTTATTTTGGGGAAAAGCCGAGAAACGCAGCACCTGAGGGACCGGTTACAAATCCCTGCCAGGGGACGGTGCCACGGTTCCGGCTGGGTGCCGAGAGCAGGATGTGCCACCTCCCCGGCACAGACCTCTGAGCCCATCATTGTACCAGACCAAATTTATTGGCTCCATGGCAAAAAGATACTTAATAAAGAAAACAAACCGTGTGCGACTAATCCCAGGGCCGTGTCCTCGGCTCAAGTTTCTAATGGCTTTTCCACGCTGCTCCCAGCGCTCGGCCCTTCTTCCGTAACGCCCCGTCCATCACCGCTGTTTCAGGGCCTGGGATGGTGAGGCTGGGATCGCCTCTCCACCGGGCTCGGTGGCTGGAAAAGCCCCTTCTGTTTATTTACGGCAGCTCTTCTGCTCTTGCCCTGCATGCCAGAGCAAACATGCTGGGGCTGGGTTGCTGGAAGGCGGTTTGCCGCTCGCCATGTGTCAGCCGGGGTGAAGCCGAGCGGGGCTGCGGGGTGGCGGGCGCGACCTCGCGCTGGGGGCCATCTGATCCCTTCCACCTGTCGGGGTGGCTAATTATACCCCCGTGGGACCCCCGCCAGCCCACAGGTTGGACCATAAAAAGAGAAAAAAGCCTCTGGTCCCTTCCAAAAGAGACAACGGAAAACCCACAGCACCCCTAAAAAGCCCTGGGGAGAACCCCCCCGGCTACATCGGGTGCTGATGAGGATGCCATCATCCCGCTGATGCTGTCCCCATCCCGGTCTCCCCGCTCCGGGGTTCCCCCCGCAGCCTGCCCAGGAGACCGGCAGCGGTGCCCGACGCTGGGACGGTGCCCGGCTGGCAGCCCCTGCGGCCGGGACTCCTCCCTGGCTGCCAGGCAGCTCTGGGTGAAATTCAAGGTGCCGCTAACGACCCACAAAGCCTTAAATGGCCCAACGGGCCCCGACGCGCATGGGGAGCGGGACGGGGACGAGGGGGTTTGCAGGGCGCAGCCTTCTTTAGCACGGACTTGGCAAAGAAGGAGGCAGCAACTGGTGCAAGGTCCCGGCTCAGCCTCAGGAATGACGTTAATTAACATTTTCCATGAACAAGCTTGGCAGGAGGCATTGGAGGGTGGGAGGAAGGCGAAGCTGGGTTACTGGGCCGATCAACAACCGCCCACTGACCTTACGGGGTGGGGATGAGAGGTCCCATCCAGCCCGGCATTCCCGGCTCTGCTCCACCAGCAGTTTGCCCAGGCTGAACTTCTCAAGTATCTCCAGGCTTCTCTCACCCCCTGCTCGATCTCTCCTTTCCCAGCGCTGGGGGACAGCAGGTGACAAGGGCCCAGCAGACGGAAGAGAGACGGCAAAGCGCTGGAGCATCTTCTCACCTCCTTGGACCCGTGCCCACCTCTCCGTCCACCGTGATGGAAACAAGAGTTCAGCTCCTGCCTAGAAACCTGGCGTACTGCAGTGATAAAAGCACCAAGCAGACCTTCTGGGGAAGGGGAGCATTAAAAGCACGAGTTAATCCCCCAAATCCAAGCGCCTCAACTCAAGCGCTTTCTATTTTTTAAAGCCCTCTGCACATCCACGCAGCCTCGCCGGAGCTATTACAGGTAGCCCCATCGCCGAACGGCAGGATTAATCGGCTGGATTGATGTCAGGCTGTTTTAATGTCCCTCTTACCCACCACGTCTCAGCATTAAGTGGCTGTTGGGAAGCTATCGCTGGAGGTGGCGGAGCTGTTTTCTGACGCTGCTCTGAACTGACAGCCAGTAAATAGCTTTTTTTTGATGGCTTTTTTATAATTGGGTGCAGATGGAAGCAGCCTTAAAAAAAAAAAAATTCCAGCTCCCTGTCGTTAAAACCTAGAGGACAATACTTCCGAACATCATCCAGGCTGTGGAATAATGATGGAGAAATTTAGCCAACACAATCATCCTCAGGAATTTGCTCCAAAACGGGTTTCTGCCCCCAAAACAGAGTTTGGTGCCCTAGCAAAATGCTTGGAGGGAAGCGATGACTTCTGATGGCCTTCTCCAAATGCTCGCTAGGATTTGGGATCTACCAAATGCTCTCTAGGATCTACTGCAAAGCCGTGAACCTTCTCCCTTGGTATTTGCAGGCAATAAACCAGCATTTGAGCTAAAATACATCCGGAGCTGGAGCAAGAATGGGACAGCGTTTCTAAAATCACCGGGAACGTCATATTTAAGAGGCAGTAAAAGAGCTGGGAGGGATTGAAGCGGGCAAGAAAAAGCCTTGTCCCTGCAGCATCCATTCCGCCGGCATGGTCCAGCCCAAATAGAAACGACCTAAGGGATGGGGCTCTCCTTCACATCCCTTCTCCACCACCTTAGAGCTTCCTCTAAATCACCATCGACTGTTTCCTCTCATCTTGCTGCTCCTTGATTTGAGGACGTTACTTCTCTGTAATTGGAATTTCCCACGTAGCAAAATGATGGCAAAGAGCATCGCACCTCCCCGGCGCGCACGCACGCGACACCTCCAGGTTTCAGCTCCGAGCAGGAGCAGAAGTACCGTAATTGAGCATTTCCAATGATTTTTTTTTTTTCTTTAAATGTATCGTCTCATTTGGGAATTGCTTCCTGCCCGGTTTCGCTCCTCACCCCCAGCTCCCTGCAGACTGGCGAGAGCTTTGCTTGGAGCGGCAGTGGCCAGAGGTTGGATTTTCCAGGCTTCGTTTCTGTCCGTGTCCTGAATCAGCCTGGAGGAGAGCCGCACAGCTCTGACAACGCTTGCAGACAGTGTAAGCCGAAATAGAAATAAAAGAAACAAGGCAAGCCAAGAGGATGGAGGAAGACCAGCCAGCGACACTGAGCAACTCAGCCCTACTCCAACCCCAAAGCACCCAGGACCACTTGAGCCACCACGAATGCCAAGCCGCAGACATAAGGAGGAGTCATGGAATCATAGAATGGTTTGGGTTGAAAGGAACCTTCAAAGATCATCTAGTCCAAACCTCCTGCCACGGCGAGGGACATCTCCCGCTACATCAGGTTGCTCACAGCCCCGTCTAACATGGCCGTGAACGCTTCCAATGACGGGGCATCCACAACCTGTCTGGGCAACCTGGTCCAGTGTCTCACCACCCTCAAAGGAAAAAAAATCCTTCCTTATGTCCAATCTAAACCTACCTTCCTTTGGTTTAAAACCATTGCTCCTTGTTCTGGTAAAAAGTCTCTCTCCATCTTTCTTACAAGCCCTCTTTCTATACTGAAAAGCCGCAAGAAGGTCTCCCCTGGTCGAACAATCCCAACTCTCTCAGCCTCTCCTCACAGCAGAGGTGCTCCAGCCCTTGCATCATTTTTGTGGCCTCCTCTGAACCCATTCCAACAGGTCCATGTCTGTCTTGTGCTGGGGACCCCAGAGCTGGACACAGTGCTCCAGGAGGGTCTCAGGACAGCAGAGTAGAGGGGCAGAATCTCGTCCCTCGACCCGCTGGCCACGCTGCTTTGGATGCAGCCCAGGACAGGGTTGGCCTTCTGGGCTGCGAGCGCACATTGCCGGCTCATGTCCAGTTTTCATCCATCGGTACCCCCAAGTCCTTCTCCGCAGGGCTGCTCTCAATCCATTCATCCCCCAGCCTGTATTGATACCAGGGATTGCCCTGACCCACGGGCAGGACCTTGCACTTGGCCTTGTTGAACTTCATGAGGTTCATAAGGGCCCACTCCTCAAGCCTGCCAAGATCCCTCTGGATGGCGTCCCTTCCCTCAAGGGAATCAGCCGCACCACTCAGCTTGGTGTCATCTGCAAACTTGCTAAGGGTACACTCGATCCCACTATGTCATTAATGAAGGTATTAAATAGTATTTGTCCCAGTACAGACCCTTGAGGGTCACCACTTGTTACTGGTTTCCACTTGGACATTGAGCCATTGACTATAACTCTTTGGATGCGGCCATCCAGAAGGTGAATCCCCAACCCGGCATTCACCGCTGCGTGGCAACGTCTACAGTACTCAATCGTTCCCTGCGCTGCTTTGTTGAGGAACTCCATTTCCATCAGAGCCCCTGACAATCTCATCCATCACACCCCAAAGCTGTGATGGAGCCAGTTTCACGTGGGGAACCCATCGATGCTAATTACAACCCCAAATCATCACCATCGGGGATGGAGCAAGCCAGACACCCCCTGAACATCCCCTACAGTGTCATCTGCATCAGGGATGACAGGGGCTCCACCACGGGCGTGATTCCAGGTGGCTCAGGGAAGGTGTCACCCACTGCTCATGGGACACAGAGATCGTCCGACAACAGAGAACAGATGGGAACGAAGGGAGATTCCAGCACGGGAAGCAAAGATGAAATCTGCTCTTCTTTGTGTTCATCTGTACAGAAGTTCAAGTTGAAATCAAGAACTCTCTGCCTCATCAGTATATTCCCACTTTATAGACGCGATTCAGCGACTGCTTTGCCCCTGAACTTCCTAATTTTCACGTTTTGCAACGCACCTTCTTGTACAAAGATATTAAAGCGCGAGAGAGAAAATCACAGACCGGTATTTATCTAGGCACTATTATCAACTAGCCCAGGCTATTAAGCAGTTCAAGTTTGCCCTGATAAGCAACATCTTTAATGTAAGCATCTGAATGCCGTTGAAGATACTACAGTTAAATTAAAGTAGCAATAAGAACCCTCATTATGCCATTACAGAGTACGGTAAATAAGATGCAACTGGAAAGCCACAAAGATTTCCGCAGCGATAGATGGGTAGGATTGGGCATGGAAGAAACCTGATTAGTTTTAAACCTCCTGAGCAGGTTACGAAGTGTTTTCAAGGGAAAGCTCCCATCGCCAGTACCGAGATTTATCGCTTACTATCAGTAGCACAGCCATCGTCGCCCAGAGGAGACGCGCAAGGACTCAACGTCCCCAGCGAGCCAACGGGATGCACTCAGACGGATCTCAGCCTGCTCAAATCCAGCCTGGCCACCATACATGACCTTACGAGCGGACTCATTACCAAACCTATCCATTTTTTTTTTTTTTAATAAAAGATTTTACTTACTAATCAGTTCGTCGACTGAAGATTTCTGCTACACATTACAGGAAAAAAAGCAAATCAAGCAGGCAACTCTAGCACCCAGAAAACATCTGTCAACGAGAGCCAAAATTAAAGAGAAATGAAATGAAGTTGCTTTTGTAGTTGATTTTCATAGAGCTGCAGTGGACTATAAAAGAGCTATCAAAGGCAGTGCTCTCCATCAGCTATTTCTGAACGATGGCAGAAGGTAAGCCGCAAATCCCCTATATCCCAGCGAAGGGGCTGCCCCACTGCCCAGGAGTTATCTCCAGGGCCACCCAGACATGCCTGCAAGCCCTGAAAATCAGCAGGAAATTTGAGGTCCGCTCAGCACAACCACGAACCTGCAGCCAGAACAGGTAGATACGTGGCTACCATCTACAGATATGCCTAAAATATCACTAAAAACTCCAGACCTAACACAATTTGGGTCAAAATGAAGGTGAGGGAGCCATGCCCAGGTAGCTCCAGCACCAGGAAAAAGGATGCCGATGCATCCACCTGGCATCCACCTCTCCTCTTTGCCCCCACACGCATGTTGACGTCCTACCTGAGAAAGCCCGGAGAGGGCTCCCAACCTCTAAACCCAGCCCCACGCAAAGCTTCACGCACGCAACCAGCGTTTCCGTAGCTAAGACCGAGCATTTCTACCACCTGTCCTCCATCTGAGCCCAAAACAGCTGCGTGCGAGACGGAGATAAATTTAAATCTTAAACGGCTTTTTCCCTCGCATGAGCGAGAAGGGGGAGGAGAAGCTGCCGAGATGCTTTAACGCGACACCTCCTCATCATGCTCTCCTGCTGGAAGTGTATAAAACGGATCATCTCTTTAAAGAAGCAATTTGCTGATGTCCAGACCTTAACGCCCAACCTTCACGCACGCAGGAGGTTAAATCTGTTTGAGGTTTGATTCTTCTAATAGGAACCTCAGTGAGTTTTATCCCCGGTGCAGGATGCGTTTGATGACAAGAAGTGACGGAACAGGACGTCAGGGCTCAGCAAGCTCATCCCCACGTGGGTCGTCTTTAAAGATTTCACCGAGATGGAAGAGAAAAGGGATATGTCTCTAAGCAACAAAATCATGCAAGTCTTTCTTCTCTTCCTCTTCTCCACCCTTTGATCAGCTCACTCGTTTCACTGATTTACAACTTTAATGAACATCCCCCCCACTTGCCCCCTGGGCACCCCTTCATCGTGTTGAGAGGTCCATCACCGTTTCCCCACGGCCCCTCTGCTCAGGTCCGGCCAGATTCTGAACACCTACAAGAACCTGTCCGTCCCTATCCAACGCTGCGAGCATGTCCTGCTGCCACCAGCTCTCTCTGAATCAAAGGGAAGAGGAAATTGGAAGCAGCTGTGATAGGATCATAAAAGGAATAAGATGGAGGTATGGCCAAGATATAGAAAATTTGGGATGGCTCAAAGCTTAACCTTCCCTGTATCCCTCCCCGTGCTAATACCGAGAAGAGAGGTTTTATATTAAGCCTTCTTGCACTTCAAACAGCCCCCCTGGTAGCTGGGCATGGAGGAGCTTCTCAGCTTGATTGGGTTTAATTCAGCATAACAACATCACGGAGTTTGCAGATGAGCGCTTTGAGCCAGGAAATCTGCTCCTGCCGTAGCTGGTTGTCTCCAGGCATCAGCCCTGGGGCGATTTGAGAGAAAAATCATCTGCATTTGAAACCTCTTGGTCAGTCCCAAAGTAAAAGCGTGGGCCAAACGATCTGCACGTGAAGGAGCTGCTTAACGTCTCACACAGTATCTCAAGGGCCTCCAGGGGAGGAGCAAACCCTTCGCTGACCCACTGATGTGATGCTGAAGACGTACGAGGTACCCAGAAAACTGATCTGGAAGAAACTCAGCCCCAAAACATGGCCTCTCTCGATGCTAGCACACCTGGAAGGTGTTTGCTAGCTGTTTGCAAAGTTGGGGTGCTTCCCTTCACAACCCCCAACACATCCAAAACCTCTCTGGCCACGGCCAGTACCAGTTCTGGAGGGACGAGATCAAGGAGCAGTCTGGACCTTCAGGATTTCCACAGCCAGAAGATGTTTAACAACCCTCGATGGACTTTTCATCCAGAGATTTGTCCACGTGCTTCTCCTCTAAGGCAGAGGTTGGAGCTCTGAGATGGCAGCAGTGAGCATAGAGTAGCTCCCGTCCCACCGCTAGCCCAACCACAGCAGTGGGGACCTTGGGGAGAAGGAGCACAACTGATCAGAACAGCGGGATAGAGAAGCAAGAAATTATTCTTAAAGGATTTATACGCAGCTTAATAATTCACTGTGATTCTTACACTTGCTAGACTCAAGAAGCTTCTGCCTTTAAGCACCTCCAAGCTTTTTGCTGTCACAAAGTCTCTCGATGCTGCGGGAAGAGAAGAGCCAGTGTCCTCTACCTTCACACCATATGCGGCAGGTGCTGTGGTGGCCACCATGACCACCTGGGACAGAAGTGCAGGATGATCATCAGGCTGGAACAGCTTTCCTAGGAAGAAAGGCTGAGAGAGCTGGGGTTGGAGAAGCCTGGAGAAGAGGAGGCTCCAGGAGGACCAAGGTTCAACAAGGCCAAGTGCAAGGTCCTGCACCTGGGTCGGGGCAACCCCCGCTATCAATACAGGCTGGGGGATGAGGGGATTGAGAGCAGCCCTGCGGAAAAGGACTTGGGGGTACTGGTGGATGAAAAGCTGGACATGAGCCAGCAGTGTGCGCTTGCAGCCCAGAAGGCCAACCCTGTCCTGGGCTGCATCCCCAGCAGCGTGGCCAGCAGGTCGAGGGAGGGGATTCTGCCCCTCTGCTCTGCTCTGGTGAGACCTCACCTGGAGCCCTGCGTCCAGCTCTGGAGCCCTCAGCACAAGAAGGACATGGAGCTGTTGGAGCGGGTCCAGAGGAGGCCACAAAAATGCTCCGAGGGCTGGAGCACCTCTGCTACGAGGACAGGCTGAGAGAGTTGGGGCTGTTCAGCCTGGAGAAGAGAAGGCTGCGGGGAGACCTTAGTGCGGCCTTGCAGTGCTTCAAGGGGGCCTAGAGGAAAGATGGGGACAGGCTTTTTAGCAAGGCCTGTGGTGACAGGACAAGGGGTGATGGTTTTAAACTAAAGGAGGGCAGATTTAGACTGGATAGAAGGAAGAAATGTTTTACACTGAGGGTGGTGAAGCACTGGCACAGGTTGCCCAGAGAGGCAGTGGAGGCCCCATCCCTGGAAACATTCCAGGTCAGGTTGGACGGGGCTCTGAGCAACCTGATCTGGTTGATGATGTCCCTGCTCACTGCAGGGGGGTTGGACTGGATGGCCTCTGAAGGTCCCTTCCAACCCAAAGCATTCGATGATTCTATGATTCTATGACCTTATTGTGGTCTTTCAGTATGGAAAGGGGACTTATAAGAAAGACGGAGAGAGACTTTTTACCAGGGGCTGTAGTGACAGGACGAGGGGCAATAGTTTTAAACTGAAAGAGGGTAGGCTGAAGATTGGACATGAGGAACAAATTTGTTACGATGAGGATGGTGAGACAATGGACCAGGTTACCCAGAGAAGCTGTGGATGCCCAATCACTGGAAGTGTTCAAGGTCAGGTTGGACGGGGCTTTGAGCAACCTGATGTAGTGGGAGATGCTCATGGCAGAGGGGTTGGGCTAGATGATCTTTAAAGGTCCCTTCCAACCCAAACCATTCGATGATTCGATGAAAGATGGAGTTGGAGTGTAATTACAGAGCTGGGTATCAGCCAGCAATTACCTGGATGAACGTGGATGGGCTCCTTGATGACTGCATGTGCTCAAAGAAAAGGCAGGCTGGCTGGGGGTCAACCTGGGACAAAAGGATGGGGAAGAAAGACCCAGAAAGATCAACACGTGATGGCTGTTGGCTGTCAGAAGAGAAAAAAGCTGTTTTACGCAGCAGGCAACAAAAAGCAGCTGCGAATATGCAATATGAACAGTGTTGATCTTCACCTTTCTGTGATAACAGATTAAGGGGAACAAGGACCCCAGGCTGCCGCTCTCCATCACGAACCGAACACTGGATAATTAAGAGAAAACCCCAAAGCCATTTAACTGTTAGCAGCTGTTAACAGAGCTCATGTGGCTTGTCCTAGAGAAATGGGTTGAATTTAATGTATCAGACACATGAAATAAGTTTACAGTGGGAACCTGTTAAACTTCCACCAGCAAAGGAGAAAATAACCAAGCTAACGTGTCATCAGACTAGAGAAACGCAAACGAGAACAAGGCGTCAGCTAAGAAAAAGTCCCCGCATTTGAATTTTCTACAGAAAAATCAAGCAGCTGCCACTGCAAAAAACACCACGCTCCACCTGGGGGAGGAAAATGATTTTTCCCAAGGAAGCGGCACTTCCTCAGGCAGGGCGTGCTAACCAGACCTGCCCCTGCCAGCATGAGCGTTGCCAATATTTTACGTGGGTAAGGCGCAAATCAAGAGCTCTGGTGAAAGGTTGTTGGCCGAGCAACTCAGTAGGACCGAAAAGATGGATTTTAAGAGACCGCCGGGCAGTTTCAGCGCAGGTCAACCACGAGCATCCCTGCTGCGATGGCAGGTCCCCTGGTCAAGCTTCATCTGCAGGGACGTGGCCGGTCGTGCCGGTTGGCGTCTCCAGGAACGATGGGTTGCCGGCAAACACCGGAGCACACAACCCCCGCTTGCCCGTGATTTATTCCAGTACATCTCCCCGTGCGTTTTCACGGTAGCCTCGTTGTTTAATCTCACTGTGTCTTCCTGCTTAACAGTTCCCACAGGGGAACAATTTACCCACAGGCTTCAAGGCAGCTGATGGAAACAATATGAAGAGAGGTATTTAATGCGGCACGCTCGCTAATGTACACCATGGGGGAAAAGCTTATTTAATACAAAACAATTTTACGGATGCAGCAGTTAGAGGGGACCGGGCTGACTCGCTTGCCTTTGCTCTGACACGCTGCGAGGCCTGGAGGACACCAGCGCCAAAACCTCCACTAGCCACGGTTCTTACAAATACAGTTTATTCCCCAATAAGTCGTGTTTTGTGCCTGTACAGCAAATCTCAAGGCGCCTGCTCCTTGAGGTCATCTACGGATGGAATGCAAGTGGCTTGCCGTAATTCCCAGGTCCAAGCTCAGCCACGCAGAGATCTCAGCCCACGGTTAGCCATAAAATATTACAACAGCAGCCTGACGTGCGATGCACGTTATCACCCTACGAGCTCCTTTGGGCCAAGTATTATTTCATATTATTTCATATTCTTTCATATTATTTTGTATTATTTCACATTATTCCATATTATTTCGGTATTATTTCAGGAGCCAAGCGTGGGTGCAGCAAGGAGAGCAGCTTGGCAGAGAAATCACCTCTTGGACAAGCCCAGCATCTCTCCTCCGGGCTCGCTGGCCATGCAGCCCACTCATGACCACATCTCCTCCTGCTTCTCCCTAGCCCCCGGGGACATTCCACCATGGCTTCACTCGCTGGTGCTACCTCATCCCTTGCACCCACCGGCCTCACCCCATCCTCTCCCAGTGAACCCATGCCCCAAGCCAAGACAAAGGCACGAGGACCCATATGGGAGGAGGGACGGGGAACCAGAGAGGAGCTTTTACCGTAGAGCAGCTCATGAAAACGTCTTTGGAAAACCCTGGGGAGCACCTGCAAGAGGCCCCATTTCTCCCTCTCTTCCCACTTCCCCCTTTGGGCTTCCTCCAGTGCAGGTGACCAGCCCAGACGGACCAGCCTCACCCAGCGTAACCATTTCACGATGCCAGAGAAGGTCAGGGAGCTCCAGGCAGGGTGGCAAGGACGTTTCCGTGGTGGGAAACACTTCGTGGCTTTCGCTAAGACACGTATGACGTTGTGTTTAGAGACAATTCAGGCAGCAGAGCTGTTTGGAGCTGTATTTCACCGACTGCTTCACCAGGCTGAACTTGCAGATCGCTCCACTCCCCTTAGGGAGCTGTAGGTCCACGTGCGTGCGCAGGGTGGAGAAACTTCCCAACCCACGACCGAGGAACTGGTGAGGATGCTGGAAATGGAGGTTCTGGGTCTGCTACCAGCTCCCTCCTGGAAACGATTAATACTGGGGGCAACACTCTCTTAACGAATGACGTGGTCACGCTCACGTACAGGAGCTGTCCCCTCTCCCCAAGAGTGGAGGGACCTTTACCCTCTACAGTCTATGTTCCCAAAAACGGGACTTGGGAATGCAAAATTAAAGTTTTCTCACTTATTCTAAGTTCTTGATGAAGCCAGAGCCGGCCGGTCCCGGCATCGTTTGTACAAAAAGCTCACGCAGTCGGAGTTACAACCGTCAAAGGCCGAGCAACTTGGCCTGAGCATCCTGCAAGACATTCTAGAACGTACTTAAGAGGCGACAGTGCCAACAACATGCCATAAATTATGGATAATAATGGACATTTTCTATGAAGGTCTGATAAAAATCAGAAGTCGTGCTTCTCCAGAGGAGCACAGAGAGGAAAACACAACTGGGACAAGAGCCCGGTGTGCCAACCCCAGTACAAAAGAACCTAAATTCCTCATTACCGGCCATCCTCGTTTGAGTTTATCCTCTACGGATGCTACGCCGGTGTCACACACCTTTGCCGTCGGCGCCTTTTGCGGTTCAGACCGCAGAGCAGATGGCTCTCGCCATTCCTCGGACAAGGAAAGGCAGAACGAGAGAAGATTTACTCCCATCCTAAATTATTCAAAAGAAAAGGGACTGCGCATCTTTAACAAGCCATCGTTTTATGAAGCAAGGTTAACATTTTTACTTGATTCAGTAGAATATTATAAACTCTCCGGGGTCCTTTTGAGGACTTTCTACTTTGAGCAAAGGCACGGACTCAGCACTTTTTATATTATTTAGAGAATAAAATTAACCCTTAATGGCCCAAGCCGGTATTTCTCCTCCCCAGTTAAATATGGCCCGCTCAGCAATTTCTCCCCATATATAATTACAGGCTGCTATCCATCATCTGTAGGAGAATGCTTTTCTGACACTCTAAAAGTGACACGGTAAGCACTTTTACTAATAGAATAAATATTCTAAATATCTCTTTTATATTTTCATTTAAATTGGAATATTTTAAAAATAATTGTAAGGACCCTGCCTGCATGGCTAGCGCTGTGCTGGAGGGAGCCGGCAGGATGCTTGTGTTTTCCTTCGGAGGAAACGTTTATCCTGCACGCAGCCCCCTCCACGCGCCGCCACAAGAAGTAATTAGGCACAGACTAATTTATTAGCATTTCCCTCCGCTCCTGCTGATGTCCTGCTTTCCTTAAAGCTCTCACTTTTGGCTTTTTTCCCCTTCTTTTTGCCCATTTTTTTGCTCCGTAGCGGTTTCTCCTCGGGAAAGGATGGCTTTGCCTTGCAGAAGGCACCGTCCGCTGTTGGCGTTTGAGTGCTGGGACAGGCTGGTGGCTTCGCACGATGACGCCACGGTGATGGGCACTGAGCACCTACGGCTTCACTTGCTGGGTTATACCTCTGCTAACGAGAGCTACAGGGATGGAGAAAAGGAGGAGAAGAGCCCTTTGGGGCTCCAGCCCAGAGCACCACGTAGATCCAAGCATCTGACTGCTCATCCCAGCAACTTCCCCGTTGAAAAGCAGCTGAAATCACGAGGGAGTTAGAAATCTCCAGGAGCAGCAAGTCTAAGCAAAACCGTGCTTAGGCAGACACTTATTCATGCGTTATCTATTAAATGCAATAAAATAATATCATTCCGTAGGCCCGCTGGGGCATATTTGGGATGGTGCCCTGCAATCTGGCAGACTCGAGGCAAACAAAATGATTATTTCATTAGCAGCTCATTTTTTCAGCCGAAGAGCCGATTTAAAGCAGTGCTTGCAAAGCTCCTGTCGTGTTTTCAGCGTGGTACCTGGAGTCTCCAGCTCAAGGAGGAGGCTTTCACTGTCTCCTCCTGCTCGCTGGCTGTCGGCCTGTAGAAGTGGCTGAACGAAGCCAGGACACTGATGTGATGTTTTCTTCCATATCAAATGAGTCCTAGAGGCAACCAGCAAACACCCCAGAGAGAAGCAGACCGAGAGAAGAGGATGCTCCCATCCTCCAGCTGGGTTCATAGAGTTGGGCCAACGTTGCACAGCAAATCATAGAATCACAGAATGCTTTGGGTTGGAAGGGACCTTTAGAGGCCATCCAGTCCAACCCCCCTGCAGGGAGCAGGGACATCTTTAACCAGATCAGGTTGCTCACAGCCCCGTCCAACCTCACCTGGAATGTTTCCAGGGATGGGGCCTCCACCGCCTCTCTGGGCAACCTGTGCCAGTGTCTCACCACCCTCAAAGGAAAATTCTTCCTTAGATCTTGTCTGAATCTCCCCTCTTTTAGTTTAAAACTATTACCCCATGTCCTATTGCTACAGGTCCTACTAAAAAGCCTGTCCCCATCTTCTTAGAAGCCCCCTTTAAGCACTGCAAGGCCGCACTAAGGTCTCCCCGCAGCCTTCTCTTCTCCAGGCTGAACAGCCCCAACTCTCTCAGCCTTTCTCCACACCAGAGGTGTTCCAGCCTCTGATCATTTTTGTGGCCTCCTCTGGACCCGCTCCAACAGCTCCATGTCCTTCTTGTGCTGAGGGCTCCAGAGCTGGACGCAGTGCTCCAGGTGAGGTCTCACCAGAGTGGAGTAGAGGGGGAGAATCCCCTCCCTCGACCTGGTGGTCACAATGGTCAAAGGATGAGCATGGTCAAAGGATGAGTAGAAATCCCACTGCATAACCCACCCCAGAAGGGAAAAGCCTGGTAGCTCTCAACTACAGCAGAAAAGCATCATCTCCACAGATCTCAGAGTCCACCTTGGCTTTATTCAAACCTGGTGGCACATTGACTGGCTGCCCCTTCTGAACTACAACTGCCTGGGGACTCTGACGTGACAGCATCGCTGCTCTTGCACATTTGAGATGGCAGCTGGAGAAACCAAGCGAAGGTGGCCCATATCTCGTTCACAGGACCCAAAAGAAAACCACATCTCTACTAATCATAGAATCATAGAATGCTTTGGGTTGGAAGGGACCTTTAGAGGTCATCTAGTCCAACCCCCCTGCAGTGAGCAGGGACATCTTCAACCAGATCAGGTCCTCAGAGCCCCACCCAACCTGACCTTAAATGAAAAGATCTTAAATGAATGACCTTAAATGAAAAGCCCCCATCCAACCTGACCTTAATGAAAGAGTTGTACACGATAAGAGGCAAAAATATTATTAAATTAATGGAAAACAGCAAAGAGGAGTCAGGTAGGACGGTCACTTTGATTCCCAGGGGAACACCAGCACAGCCAACCCTCTCCCTTAGCCACGAAGCAAGGAAAGGTGAGATCCTGCAGCATGGCTCCGCGCCACCGAGGAACCGAGCTTGCTGCCGCCTGCTTCTCCCGATGCTTACAAAGAAGCGGGGAGCCACGAGATGTTGATAAACCCCGAAATGTCTTTTTTTTTGCATGTAACAGCCCTAAAATTCCTTTGGAAACCAGCAAGTGGCAGCCGGCTCCAGGCGCCGCTCCAGGAAAGCTGCTCTCTCTCGAGCTCTGTGTGTTACGTACGGTGCCGTAAGCTCGTGGACGAGGTTGCAAGTCTACCCAGGGTGTACATGAAGTCCGTGTAAGACTTCACGGCACTGATTTAAACCCGAGGGCCCCCAGGAGCTGGAGGTGGGCTCCACAAAGTCCCCAGGTACATGTCTGGGCACAGCTTGAGGCTCAGTTGCCGCAGGCTAGGTGAGGAAGGGTGGTCTTGCTGCTAAGACCGAGCCACAAGATCTAAGGTGCAAATTTTAACCCGTCACGGAGCCAGCGTGCAAAATAAGCATTAACGTCTGGGGTTTTTCTGTGTAAAACAGGGACTCATAAGCATTTTCCTTCGCTTCTCATTTATTTAACTGAGCAATTTTCAGGGCAGGTGCTGTCGGCTCGGGCACCGGACTCCGGTAACGTGGACACCCCGGGGAGGCTCTTCCCGGGGAAACACCAGCACAACGTTTGCGAGCTGCAGCCTTTAATTTGTTTCCTTTTTTTCCCTGCCTGTAAGGCAACCAAGCCGCTTTGCCCATAACCCTTTGGAAAGGCCCAGGCCTGCTGTTCATCACAGCCAAGCGTTCAGCAGCTTCCAGCTCTACGACTCCCTTCGGTGCCGTAGCTCGCGCGAAAAACAGCTTGTGGCTTCGGCAAAGGCGCATCCGTCCCGGGACCCGGTCCCCTCTTTACCTTTTCTCCCATGGGGCAATAGCCTTTGAGGAAATCTTGGCACACTTCTGCCTTCCTGGACACGTAGACGTGGCTGTAGGGGCAGTTGCTGTTGCTGCAGATCCCCTTCAAGAAGTAGGAGCACACCGGCATCTGCAAGGGCAGAGGATGAGAAACCCGTTAGCGCTTCCCCGCCTCGACTCGTGATTAGGAACCGTTCCAACACCCAGAACTGAAATAAAACCATGACATGTATAAAATAAATATACGCCTTTTGCCAGCCACTGGCCCCAGAGGTATTTTTAGCTCTTCTATTGGTCTCCTGCAACGCAGCTCCCTGACATTACGTGGTCCCAGTGTATATACGCACAGGGGGCGAACACGTTTGCCTTAGCATCCTTCAGGATGCCGGAGAGAGGGTGGAGAGCATGAAACCACCAGAAAGAAAACTGCCTCTGTACGGCACGGGGAAGGGATGGGGGAACCGTAATAAACCCTGCTATCACGGGGGCTTTGCTGGCACGGTGCGAGTGGCAGGTTCATCTTCCGCCAACGCTCCCAACTAACCTTGAAGAGAAGGGGCGGCTGCTCCCCGGGCTCCTCGCTCGCAAAAGGCACGAAGCCGAGCGCACCGTCGCGTGGCCGAGGACCGAGAACACCGTTCTCAAGGGGTGATGCAGCGGCTGTGATGGGAACAGCGGCGCAGGGCTCGTGCCCAGCCCGACTGCCCTCTCCCATGGGGGGTTCTGGCCATCGCAAGGGCCAAAACAGCATCCTGGGGGTGCCCCCACTATTTGGCTCTTCCGTGGGTGTGGAGCTGGCTGGAGGATGCCCAGCATGTGGTTAGATAAAGGCTCCAGAAGGTGGGTCCTGACAAGGGGGAAAACAAGCGCTTGCTCCTCCGTGAGCGATTTTTTGGGGGGGCTGCATTGTGCCTGGCACCCCGCAAGCACTGCGAGCGATGCGCTGATGCCTGTCCCTGTGCACTGGAGGAGGGATGCTCCAGGAGGGAGGGAAAGGAGGAGGAGAGCCCGGGCTCCTGCCGCGAGCGATCGAGGAGGAGAGCGGTCGGATACACGTCGCGGAGCCCCGCTCTCGCGCTCACCGCTCCCGAGCTTTAGCAGAGCGCCAGCCGACGGGGAAAAGCGAACGAACAAGGATCCTCATCATCCTCAAACCACAAACTTCACCTTCTGCCAGCTGTTATAATTAAAAACAAATTACCAGCCTGCTGTGATATTTCAGCATCCTTAACTCACCGGCTACCGCAGGCAACTTCCCGACCCGACTAGGCAGCTGCCGACGGGAACGTGCGCTTCCCGAAGCCACCGCAACGATCCAGCTCCTCCTGCTCAACCCCTCGCCGCTCGCCTACACGCCGAATTTCCTTACCGCTCGACGCAGTATGGATCCCTCCGTTCACCGGTAGCATCTCAGTCCCGCCAGTTGGAGCATCCCCAAACTAATATTTACAATTCTGCAATAACCACAGCTGAGGCTATCCGGAAAAATCCTTTTCCCTGAAGGGCACATTAGGGTTTTAACTAAATTGGCTCACTTGAGGCAAAGAGAGAAATAGAGAGAGGGAGGGGGGAAGCAGAGGAGAAAGAAAACAAAGGGTGCTTTAAAAGAGAAGAGTTTATTTTTAATTGTCTTTTAACTGCAGACATTAACATAAAGGACAGGGCTCTGGGGCTATCTTTTTTGGTGCTGGTGGTGTGACCGTAAATGATTCCCTTAATGTAGTTTTTGATATAGAGCCCAAATTAGCTCTAATAAAAATGGATAATAAAGGCAGCTCTTCAACAAAAATAAACTCCTCCTAGCTGTCAAGCCTGAGCCATTATCAAGAGGAAGCAGCACTCTCATTTCAATTAACCTTGTTTGCACCCCACTACGTCCACACAAATAACAATAACATTAATTCAAGGCACTGGTGCGGTGCGTCCGTATTAGACAGCTTTGACTATGTACACGCTTTGGAGCCAGCGGCTAATGAACCCGAAACTCAACGTGAATTTCCAAATTGCTCACAACAGAGTTTTGAAGCTCTATTAGGGAGAAAAATGCTGATTCTTTTCAAGTTCCTCAAGGGGAAAAGCTGTTGTAACAGCAGCGGGCGGTTGCCCGAGTCCTAGCCTCTCGCTAACCTTCACTCACAAACCCAGTCATTCAGATTTACCCGTTTCTCTCAATCACCGGGACGCGCCGGTGGCTCTGCCCCGTCGCGGAGAAATTCCCTCCGCATCGCTTCGACGGATGCTCCTCGGCCGAGGGCTCTTCCCCGCATCCCCCGTGGAGCACGATTCCCCAAGCACCAGCTTTCCCTCTCCTCCAGGCTCCTTCTTCCATTGCCAAACGGATAGTTTGGTTTTTGAAAGCATCTGCAAAGCATCGCGCCCGTCTGGAGCAGCCCTCCGCCCCGGAGAGCATCCTCTCCTTGGAGCAAAGGTTTTGCTGCCTAGGATGGGGAAAAGCTCCCCGCTGCTGCAACAGCTGAACCCACGCAGCTTTCCCATGTAAAACAGAGCGATTGTCCCCATTTTTCAGTGGGGAAACTGAGGCACGGGATCGCCCCCAGGTTGAGCAAGAGTTTTGTTCTCAAAGCAATAGCTAAGCCCCCCCAAGCTCTTGGTTCTTCACCTCCTGGACCAGGCACGGAGCCCCATCCCCGGCGATTTCCCACGACGACAAAACCATGAAGCTCCTCCGATGAGGAGTTTGTGGGCTTCCCCCGTGCCCCATAACCACAAAGTGAATTCGAGAGTCAACTAACGGGCCATCAGCAAAAGCGAGAACCCCCAAACCACAGCTGCCACTACGTCGTCATTAACCACGCGAAGAAAATCATTTATCGCTTTAAAACCCCGACTCAAATAGCCAAAAACAAGCCGCCCCCCCAATCCCTCACCCAAGGAGCCGGTGGGATCTGCTTGAAAAAAATCCACGAGCGGGCAGCATCCGCTGCCTTCCTCTGCCGAGCGACTTCACCTGCCTTTTCTGCCGCTGATAAATGAGGCTAACGCCACCTTTGCTAGTAATCACCCGGGTTAACAGGGAGCTACGGGAGTCGAGAAGCAAAGTCGCCTCTCGCTTTGGGTAGCAGCATCCCCGCAGCTATAAATCACCCTGAAACAGGCTTGAACTCCGCAGAGGAGGCTGTTGCTCTTCCAGCTCGCGCTGACGATAAGGTGGCAAGCGGAGACCTCTGAACCGCCCCCGGGGTGCCTAATCCTGCAAAAAATAATCCTCCTTCCCCACGGAGCGCGACGTGCGTGGTCAGAAACACGTGCTCCGAAAGCATTTGTTTCTAAGGCATGTAAGAGAGCTGACACTTGCCTGCTTCATCGATGGGCTTGTTAATTTAAGGACTCAGCTTGGGTTTAGATGATGCTTCGGTAGCGGCAAACTGCTAAGGAAGAAGGTGAGATGGGCAGAGGCCACCCGCGCCCCGTGGGCCCCCTTCCCAGGGGTTCTGCCCCCAAAATGTCATCGGCAAACCAGCTCCTCTGCAAGAGACTTCAGCGTGGCCGCTCCTTTTTAATTCAGTTTTATTACCACGATGATATTATCGTTATTCTTCCGAGGTGCTGCTAAGGGGGAAAGGTTGAGTTTTCCATAGAATCATCTGGTTGGAAAAGACCTTTAAGATCATCAAGTCCAACCGTACCTGTCCACCACTAAACCATGTCCCTAAGCGCCTCGTCTGCCCGGCTTTTAAATACCTCCAGGGATGGGGACTCCACCACTGCCCTGGGCAGCCTGTTCCAATGCTTGACAACCCTCTCCGTGAAGAAGTTTTTCCTAATATCCAATCTAAACCTCCCCTGGCACAACTTGAGGCCATTGCCTCTTGTCCTATCACTTGCTACTTGGGAGAAGAGACCAACAAACGCCACGCTGCAGCCATCATTCTCCATCTATCCACTCAAAACAGAGCCCAGAAGCCAAAAGCTTGAGGTTCTCCTTGAGGCACCAAGACACACCGGTGTTTCTGGAGGGGAAACTCAGGCCACGTCTCCACCAGCAAATTAAATATGCCAAGGAGTATTCCTGGGTACCGAGACCAGCTGGCTCAAACTCATCCGCATCCAGCCATCGCATCCTTTGGTGGACACGGCTGCGGCCAAACCACCGACCTTGGCCATCTCCAGCTCCCAAGTCTCACCCAGGTTTTTCCCCTAGGACTAAAACCAAGCTCCAGCACCCACTGAAGCACCATTTAACTCGTCGGTACAGATGTAAGCCAACAGTCCCGTGCAGTCTGGATGAGTTTCAATCCTTCGGCTCAGAGGCGCAGGCAATTGGTTTGCGCGATGACGTTAGCACTTGCGCATCACTTACTCGGGTGAAAAGAAGTCGCATCTCCACTCAAAATCTGCGTTAATTATAACAATTCTGAATACACCAACAGCCAGTCCCTTCGCAAAACTTTCTTCTTTCTTGGCTTCTTTATTTCTGAAGTCTAACTATATGTTACAGGAGGAAAAAAACCCCAAAGCAGCCCTTTTTCCTTCTATCAATTCTCATCCCCATCCCTCCTTCGACACGCCACGAGTCAGGGAGTACAGCTGTCCCCAGTCTATCTTCTCTATTTTATATACTCGTGATTAAGTGACTCTGAAGAGAGATGCATGTAAAAAACATATGGTGCTTTGTGCCTCGTTCAGAGCAACTCCGCTCACCGCCAGGATAACTTATGAGCTCCCCACTGACAACAAACGTGCCTTAGGCAAACGGAGGGAAAGGGAGACAGGAAAACTGCATGCCCAAAGGCAAACGCTGTTGGAAAAGGTCCTGTCCCAGATGCTGATGAGACCCGACGGCCCGTGGGTTAAACCCGTTACACGTCGGTAATTGCACTGTAATTACCTCCATGACGCTGTGGATGGGGAACGGAGGACGGTGATGCTCAAAGGGAGTGGGGAGAAGAAGGTGCTATAAGGACAATTCACAAGGCACGGGCTAAATAACCAAAATCTGAGTAATTAAAAGCAGCGCTTCCAGATCTGGCACGGCTCAGGTGAGCTCCGGTCCCCGCCGTGCCCCAGGCACAGCTGCGAAAAGCTTTGACAAAGCTGCTTTCGACGAACGACACACCAGAAATACAGCCAAGGGGGCTGCAGACTCATCGAGCGACACGACGAAGGACGCAGCCTTACGGGCTTCTCCGGGAAAACCGGTTCTCATTCGCATCCCGCTGTCTGGCACCTCCATCCCGACAGCGAAGCCTTGACAGCAGAGCCGATCACAAACCACTCCCCACGCAGCGACATCGCTCTGGTTGGCGTTTCAATACCCCGGTGGGATTAACCTTACTGCTGTTGTCTGGGTGATCCTTTGTCTGTAGCAGAGAAATGATCCTCCAAATCCGTCCGACAAAGCTGAAATGTAAATACGCGCTTGAAGCACATCCCAGCTCAGCGAAGGACCCGCAGCTACACTTAACCTTCAGCACCGACTTCACCTCGGCTTCAACGCTTGAGGTCTCCAAAGCTACGTCCGACCGGAGATCCTAGCCACTGAATGGAGGTTAATCTGCTAAATCGTCAACCGATAATCGCTAAAAGAAAACCTAATTATTTTTCCACCTCGCTTTGTGTAATAAAACCGCAGAGCCCCAAATACATCAAGAAGGTTGAAAACGATGATGAACTCAAAAGCCGTTCTGCCAGCCCGTTTCGCTGCCTGGCTTTTCAGAAAGGTTAATTTATACCTCCAAGCTCTTGTATGTTAAAACATCCTCCTCCCCTGACCCCAGCACAGGGTGATTTAGAGGGAAGGGTTATCTTACGGAGGTAGCTAAGGATTAGACGCACGTAAACGCTACTCCCGTGCTCTTTCTCTCCGATCCCTGGAGTTTAAGCGCTCCTTAACCCAACTCACGTTACCCAACTCAGCCCCAGGTGCTCTGGTTTCCAATCCGCTGCTTAATGCATTCACCTACTGATTCACCGCACCGGTTGAAGAGGCACACTCTGCTTTCACAACCCCATCATGACCCTGAACATCTTGGCAAGCAAACTACAAACGAACTCTGTTGGAAGCATTCGATGAGGTAGACTTCCCTACAACCACCAGCATAGGTCCGCTCGCTCATAGAGCTGCACCGCGCTCGTTGGGAAGCCATACAGACCTTATCTTTGGACACCTTGTGGGAAAACGAACAGGTCCCGTCCGTCTTCTTGCACGTGCCACGGAGAAACCTGTAGATGCACCAGAAGGAAAAGGTTGAGCACGAGGTGGGTCGCAAAACACGCGGTTTCAAACACCGAACGTCTGCCTTGCCCCATCGCCACGTTTGCCCCGAGGTTGCGAATACACGACTGCTGCCGAGCTCGCTGTTAAATCCCATTTCACGCCCTAAATCAGTACAAGTCTTTCCTCTTAGAGGAGCAGCTGATGCTTCTTGATAGATTTTGTTCTTTCATGATATTTGGCTGCTTATTAGTAGGCAGAGCAAGGCCTCTGCCATGAGGTTCAGAGATGATGCTCCCAGGAGAAAGGTCCTTCCTAGAGCCCTGCTTACACCAGATGCCAGACGAAGCACGAGGAGGACCTCCGGGTGTGAGTGGCCAACAACCAGGAGGAGCAGAGGCAGGCACACAACAGAAACCAAGATCCCAAAGCACAGGAGGATGTTTGGACTCAGAAGTTTTCCTAGGAGGTACCAGTGTGACAGCACATTAATAAAATAGCCATGTTATCATGGGAAGAGCGCTGGTCCGAACCCCCCAAAAGCAGACTCCAGGGGCACGTGTTCTGAGCTGCATAACCTTGCAGGAAGGTTCTGGAGCACAGAATATGCCCCCAGCTTTATTTACAAAATCTGAGTAAATTTAGAGCTGAGCGTGGAGAGATTCGTTAAAAATGAAATCCAATTCAGATTGGTTTGAACAAAGTATAAATGGGAACACATAGATGTGAGAAACAGCTGGTTGATGGCAAGTAGGTTTGCAGATGATTGCGATCACAGCACAGCTACGTGCACCTCCTCAAAACACCCGGATCTGGAAAATAAAGGACACCTTAAAACAAAAGCAGACTGAGAAAATGAAGAGACGATAACAGAAAGCTAAAGAACAGGACTGGAGGTAGAAGGCGCCGGGGTAAGGAGACACAAGACCGGGAGTAGATCAGCGTTGTCCTCTAGAGATTCATGGAAATGGGGCAGGATGGAGACCCAAAAGGCCTCAAGGACCAGCAATTCCTAAAGCACGCAAGGAGCACAGCCCAAACCCAGACTTGGTCGCCAACATAAGAAGAACCAAGGATTCAAAGTGAGGACTCAATAGCTGGCATCCCTTGTCCTGCGTGTCACCAGAAGTAATCCTGACCAGATACCTTGGACACATGTGCCTCGGTGCTCATGAGAATGTGTTACGGGAGAATGAGTGAGAGCGAGTGAAATCAGTAAAAAATACATCGCCTTTCCCTCCTAGATGGTCTCCCATCGAGCTTTGTGCAACCTCCAAATGATTTCTAGCACAGCAGCAATTTTACGGAGAAATTACTCAAGGAGTTCATCAGTGGAGTTGGCTTTTCTACACTTTTTAAACGACTAATAATATAGTTTAATCAACTGTCGGGCAGGTATAATGAGCTGGCAACATGAATCAGTTCTCCTGTAATAAATTATCAAGTCTTGTAGCTGCATGGCGTCACAAGCTGAAGGATTCAAACCTGTTGCATGGATCCGAGAGGATCTGAGAAATGCCGCTAGATGAAATTACCGCGTCCAGCTCTGGAGCCCTCAGCACAAGAAGGACATGGACCTGTTGGAGCGGGTCCAGAGGAGGCCACAAAAATGCTCCAAGGGCTGGAGCACCTCTGCTACGAGGACAGGCTGAGAGAGTTGGGGCTGTTCAGCCTGGAGAAGAGAAGGCCCCGGGGAGACCTTAGTGCGGCCTTGCAGTGCTTCAAGGGGGCCTAGAGGAAAGATGGGGACAGGCTTTTTAGCAAGGCCTGTGGTGACAGGACAAGGGGTGATGGTTTCAAACTAAAGGAGGGGAGATTTAGGCTGGATAGAAGGAAGAAATGTTTTACGATGAGGGTGGTGAAGCACTGGCACAGGTTGCCCAGACAGGTGGTGGAGGCCCCATCCCTGGAAACCTTTAAGGTCAGGTTGGACGGGGCTCTGAGCAACCTGATCTGGTTAAAGATGTCCCTGCTCAGTGCAGGGGGGTTGGACTGGATGGCCTCTAAAGGTCCCTTCCCACCCAAACCATTCGATGATTCTACGATTCTATGATTCTAAATTCCACCCAGCAAACCCTGATGGCATCTTCAACCTGACAGCAGTAAGTAAATAGTCGACTAAGGACTCTTATTCAGATTATATTTAAGAAATGTTGATTTGATGTTACTACTAATTCTTAAAACACTACTCTGATTGAATTTTTTAAGAGCTTCTGTACTACGATACAGAAGGTTACTTATTAGACGTAAATGTCCTGGCGATGGTATCTACCTCCAAAATGTGAAATAAATATTTCTGTAATCCCGACAGCCTGCGCAGAACAACCAAAACGTGTGTATTTTACTTGGAGGCTGGTTGCGCGATGTTTTATTAGCATTAATAGATGTAAAATGCTGTGTAAGTTTAGAGAAAAATTACCAGAAGAGATTAAATAGACCGTGATTCTCCAGTCTGGGAAGTTTGGACAGAGAGGGGAGGACTATATAGTTATAAATGGTGCCTAGAAGGTGATCAGGGAATGATTATTCCATCCTTCTCATGAACCATGGGTAAGAAGGTGCCCAGTGCGATACTTGAGCAGCCAGTTGAGGAAGCACTTTTCATGCAGTCCGTAATTCGGTTGTGCAACCCATTGCCATAAATACCATGTGTTAAAGAAAGGACTAAATAAATTCACAAAAAAAAAAAAGAATTGCTGACTATTACATGACGATGGTTTGGTGGCAACCTCTGGCAGTTGGAAATCAAACGCTACCAGGCGGCAGGGCTTCACTGCCAGAAGCTGAGAGGTCCCAGCCGGGAGAAAGAGCCCTTCTCTCTGTGCCTCATCTTGTCCTCCTTCTGTAGAATCACAGAATCATTTGGTTGGAAAAGACCTTTAAGATCATCGAGTCCAACCGTACCTGTCCACTACTAAACCATGTCCCTTAGCACCTCGTCTACCCATCTTTTAAATACCTCCAGGGATGGGGACTCCACCACTTCCCTGGGCAGCCTGTTCCAATGCTTGACAACCCTCTCCATGAAGTTTACCCCAATACCCCAAAATCCAAATAGATTTTTCCCCAAAATCTAAACCTCCCCTGGCGCAACTTGAGGCCATTGCCTCTCGTCCTATCACTTGCTACTTGGGAGAAGAGACCAACCCCCACCTCACCACAACCTCCTTTCAGGCAGTTGTAGAGGGCGATAAGGTCTCCCCTCAGCCTCCTCTTCTCCAGGCTAAACAACCCCAGGTCCCTCAGCCGCTCCTCACAGCACTTGTGCTCCAGACCCTTCCCCAGCTTCGTTGCCCTTCCCTGGACACGCTCCAGACCCTCAGTGTCGCTCTTGTAGGGAGGGGCCCAAAACTCAACACAGTATTCGTGGTGCGGCCTCACCAGTGCTGAGTACAGGGAGATGATCACTTCCCTGCTCCTGCTGGCCACACTATTCCTGATACAAGCCAGGATGCCATTGGCCTTCTTGGCCACCTGGGAACACTGCCGGCTCATATTCAGTCGGCTGTCGACCAACACCCCCAGATCTCTCTGTAGGTACCTGCCAGCCCTACAGTGTTGGGCAGATCCTGGGCCTGACCCAGAACAGTTGTTCTCATGGTCTTACATCTCCATTATTGGGTGTTTCCCTGGGGAATATCACATGAGCAAGCACCAAAGCCAACCAATGGCCCAGTCTACTGTGATGGGCCAAAGCATGCAGTCGCTGTGTCCATCCATACCTGGTGCAGACGGCCACCTTCTCCGGATCATGGATGTAGGGGCAGCTCTCCCCGCGATTACACTTGCCGAAGCGGTTGTAGTACATACAGTATTCCTTCTTCTTTTTCTTCTGCTTGGCTTGACGAATGATGGCCAAACTTCGCTGAACAGCACGACTAAAGGGGGAAAGACAGTTAGGGTCAGGTAACATCTCCAACTTCAACGCAACAATGACATAGGGGAGACAGGTCAACAGCACCTGAAATCACAGAGGAGCCCAAATTTGACTTTGATGAGAGAGTGAGATATTCGGGAAGTTCGTGCTGGGCCAGAAGCTCTTAGGTCTTTTTTATTTTTGTCCAACTTCACCCTGAATCTTTAAAAATCGGCAAGATGAAGCCAGTCTCCCTGGAAACATCTGCATTTGGTACACAATAATCCCATGCAGCAGGACAGGTTGTGGCCAACTGCCTAGAAAGCACCTCTGCAGAAGAAGACCTGGGGACCCTGGGGAGCAATAAGGCACCCAGGAGTCAGCCAGGTGTCCTTGCGGTGATGATACCAACCGCATCCTGGGCTGTATGAGCAGGAATGCAGCCGGGAGGATCAGGGAGGGGATCTATCCCTTCTATTTGGCACTTGCAAGACCACAGCTGGGCACTGGGTCCAGTTTGGGGCTCCCAGTACAACACAGACAGTGATGGATGGCAATGCGTCCAGTGGAGGCCACCAAGACAGTTGGGGCTGGAGCACAGGACATCTGAGCAGAGGCCACGGGCTGATTTGCTCAGCAAGGAGAAGGCCAAGGGGGATTTTATTGTCCTCTGTGGCTTCTTAATGGGATGGTGTAGAGAAGCTGGAACCAGACCTTCTCAGAGAGATATGCTGGAAGGACGAGAGGCCCTCTGAGGAAGGACAGAGCTCTCCAGAGATCCCTTCCCACCTCCATGACCGCAATTCTCTCCTATGATTTTATGAGCATGGAGAGATCTTCCTGCAGTTTTGGGGAACATGGTGAGGCAGAAAACATCCTCTCCCGTGCTGGGCTCGTGCAGCACAGGATGCAAACGCTGAAAAACTTAGAGGGCACTTCAGCACGTGTCCCTGCCAGGTGACCCACTGCACCCCCCCGGGGCCATTCAAGGTCTTCAAGTGGGCACCTGCTCATGGACTTCAACGAATGAGGGCCCACGTGACAGCCACAGGAACACAAGGTAACCCCAATTCCAGAAAAACTCACTATTAATTGCCTGGTACCACTAGAAGTTACTTAAGGTTATCAAAAGTTTCTTAGCACACGTTTTCCGTAAGCTTCCGGATGAAGAGGTAATTACCCAGCACCTATAGAGATGTATGGGACCAGGAGGAAGAGGGGAAATGTTGAGATCTGGGTGAATGCAACCCCACGGAGGGCACGTTTGATCTCTCCAAGCAGATCATGAGATGGTACAGCATGGTCAACTCAAGTTCAAGTGCTCTGGATGGGGTAAACAAAGCCACTCGCCTTAGGTTCTCTGGGTAGTTGTATGCGTTGCTTCCTTAGAGACTAAGGATAAATATTTATATATGAAATTATTTTAAGATATGTTTAATATATAAATATTATATAATATTTATGTATTTCCACAGTCTTGGGCCTCCTGGTGCGAGAACCACAGGTCCAAGGGTCACGGTAGCATTGCCCATGATAAATACTCACTCAAGGAAACTATTTTAGGGGGGAATGCACATTTTTACCTCTATAATTACTGGTTGTCTGCAGTTCTCGAGTTAAAATGCAATGAGAAAAAGACAACTTCATCCAGCCAAAATGCTGAACGTGAAAGCCCCATTTCAGCATCAGAAATGCCACCGCCTCCGTTTATCACGAATGGCTTGGGGGACACCAAGCCCCGCCACAAATTGCTTCTTGGTGCTTGAGGTGCTTCCAAGGCTAACGCAAGGCAAGCCTTTAAAAACAAGAATATTTCTTTGCTGAAATTATGATATTGAAAAAAAGGTTCTCCCATAGTCAACACCTCGGCTACTTGTGATACCTGGCCAGGTCACCAGCACGTTGACCCGCACAGAAAGCATTTGCAATCTGGACTGCAGCACCAATTAACTCTGATAGTACATTTTAAATTACTTTATATTAGCGGTAGGATATGTTAAAACATAGCTCGAATCTGGCATGATGTCTGTATACAGACATCTGGAACAGACACACTTCGGGAATAAATTTTAGTCTGCTACAATTAAGAGGGACTCGTCTGCGAACGCTCGTACTTAAGGACACGATGATATGCGGCACATCTGTAGCACAAAAAAAAAAAAAGGCAAGGAGAAAGCTGGCAGGGCGTTGAACAGCGGCGACGTGCCGTCATTCTGCCACGCACAAGTGCTTTCCAGTTGCCACGTGACAGGTTCCCAGTTTGCGGGTGGGACAGCGGGAAGGAAAACCTGCAGGTTTGCTGGGTTAAATTGGGATGGGCTCCTGAGTTGGGGGGAAAAAACCAAAATACCTCTTGAGAACAATACAGGTGATTTATAAAGGGACTTTCCGAGCAGGATTTGGCATTCTTTGCTCGTAGAAATGTGTTGTTATCCATTAATAACCTTTCAAAACCCTTCCAAGCAGAAACCGCAGCTTTCTGGTGAACTTAAAAGCACCTCGTAGCAGAGGCTGGGGGAAAAATAGCGGCCAGAGCTTCACCGAATAAACAGCCAGTTAAATAGCTGCGTCTCAAGCCGCTGACACCCTCCTGAGCGTAAATCACGTGGGGGCATCCGGAGGGGGAGCACACCGTTCCTCCCCGCGAGTACAGACCTGGCGATGTATCGGCTCGTAGCTGATCTGTTCAGGCAGCCGGATGGAGAGGAGCCAGGACTGGGCGTACAATGCAACCGCGCTGTTGGAAACAGGGGAAAAAACATAGATCATTTCCTCAGAATCATAAAATTTTGCAGGAATTCACACGGTCCTCAGTATCTTAGGTCCACAGAAATGGTCAGAGGGGTGGAACAACTGCGCTATGGAGAAAGGAGGAGAGAGTTGGGGTTGTTCAGCCTGGAGAACAGAAGGCTGCGGGGAGACCTTAATGTGGCCTTGCAGTGCTTAAAGGGGGCTGCTAAGAAGGATGGGGACAGGCTTTTTAGTAGGGCCTGTAGCAATAGGACAAGGGGTGATGGTTTTAAACTGAAAGAGGGGAGATTCCAACTAGATCTAAGGAAGAAATGTTTTACAATGAGGGTGGTGAAGCACTGGCACAGGTTGCCCAGAGAGGTGGTAGATGCCCCATCCCTGGAAACATTCAAGGTCAGGTTGGACGGGGCTCTGAGCAACCTGATCTGGTTGAAGATGTCCCTGCTCACTGCAGGGAGGTTGGACAAGATGACCTCTAAAGGTCCCTTCCAAGCCAAACCATTCTATGATTCTATGATCTTATTGCTTAAGCCAAAACAAGCAGCACCCAGAGCCCAGATGGGTGAAGATGCCCTTTATGGACCTCCACGCTGCCAGCACCTCCAGAGCAGCCATGGCAAAAGGGCTCCTTCCCAGCTCCAAACATAGCGGGGACCTTTCCCCTCGGCACCCGAACGCGCCAAAAAACCCCTCTGGACAACTCGCACGCTTGCGCTAGCGGTCCAGCAAATTTCCACGCTTGGCTTGGCTGCTCCCCGCAGCCGGCCGGGGAAGCCCAGCGTCCGCCTCCCATACGTGCGCGCCCATAATTAAATTGTCCTTGACTCACGTAGGAAAGAACGAATTGAAAATCAAGGCTGTATCTCAGCTTTCCAGGTGGTACGAGAGCGGCTCAGTCACTCACCTGCCAGCCCGGGCGTGTTGGGGAGTGAGCGAGTGGAATTTGATAGCGCGGCACCGCGCTCTCCCCGCGCGCAAGCTGTCACTCGGGCTGCCGGCGTCGGCGAAGCCCCATCTGTTCCCTCTGCAAATAAATGCAGTTGGCGCAGGCGCGATGCCGGCACGGGCGGCACATGCCTGTCGATCAGAGGCATCGAGCAAGCTCCGTGCAACTCACCGGCAAGTGCGTTCAAGCTTGCCACAAGCTCACTCAAGCTTGCCGCAGGCGCGTCGAGTATCAACCAGGCATTTGAGCCACCACGGAGCGGTGTTTTTTTTGCATTTTTGGGGGGCTTCCCCCTCCTCGCAGAGCTGCCTCGCTGTAGGAGCATCTTTTCAACTAGTTTTCAGCGCTAAAATAAATTCACATCAACTTCGGGTTGCTCCGAAGATGCCGCAGAGCATCTCTTAGCGAGGACGGGGGTTAAGAGGCCAGCGCGCTCGAGCGAGGTTGACCTCCCAACTGATGCGGGGAGAAAGACCCAAATTAAAGTCCGACCATTAGGGTAGGGATAGAGCATCCCTCAGCCCTCTGCAATTATGTTTAATGCTCCTTAAAGCAAGCTCAGCAGGACGGGCTATACCAGGAGCCGGCTCCCCAGGGCAGCAGACAATCTGTCTAAATATTTAATACCCGAGCATAAAAGCAGACTCTCGGGGACGAACACGCTCCCGTGCTTGTGTGCCATCCTTTTAGTTAAAGCAGCCTGACAACCGCATCTTGGCCAGAAAGGAGGAATCGCAAAAGAAATAAATAGATAAGTAAATAAATAAAGGGCGCAACAGCCTCGTGCCACTGGTTTTTTTAATTTATATATAGGAAAAATACATCCATGGTATAACGTTTGGGGTTTTTTTTTGCCCAGCTTGTATCTTCTGGCATGAAGTCACGCTATTACACGTGGACAGGCAATGAGCATCTCCCATTACAGGCTCTTGCTGCAAATTAACTCACAGCGTGGAGGCCGTTTAACCACCCGAGAGCCGGTCCCATCGAGAGCCGGTCCCATCCACAGCAAAATCCAGGTGAGATGCATCCATCCAGCATTGCCAACCAGGTCTGGCAAAGCATCAGATTGGCAAAGAAACCCTTCATCCGCGCTTTCCCACCACCTAATTACTCATCCCAAGTGCAAATTGTCTCCAAACTATTAGAAAACCACCTAAATATTTACCCAGGAGGAGACAGCCCCGCGCTACGTTGGTTAAGAAGCTCCGTAACTACGTGTTTCGCCGTCGATTGGGATTTACGGAGGAAACTCGGGCTCCGGCGCGATGGTATTTTTAGAAGCCTTTGCATCGCGCAAAAAGAAGTTTAAATACAAGCGAGGCTGTGTGAGCATCAAAGCAGCAAGGGAGGAGATGCAGGAGAGCGGGTTTGATGTCTCAGACCTTTAAGGAGGTTCAAGGAGCTCAAGTTTTGATTTTTAGAGTAGTTACCAATTCGGGACGCCCAGTTAGAGCAGCTACCAAGAGATAAATACAAAACGTCTGATATTTTGCAGACAGTGGAGATCCGGGGTGTATCTCTACTATCAAAGTAACCCATGCGGTGTGAAACCACGGCTTAGCAAAAGACACCGGAGAACTGGGTAAGGGTTAAATTAAAAAATTAGGAGATGAAATTTCCTGCAGTCTGGACTAAATTAAACAAAAAGCCAAAATGATGCCCCCAGGGCTTGACTCTGATCTCTGGGAGTCTCGTTTGGTCCAGACATAACACACTTTTGTTTTGCAGGACAGATGCCAGTCCCAAATCTGTCCCCTTTTTCTCCCCAATTGCTCTCCAACCGGGGAGAGCATCAGCATCGGGACGCAGCGGTGCTGTCGGATCAGGTGAGCATCCCGTATTACGTTTTCCTCTGTCTCGCAAAAGACCCTCGCTGCAAAGATTTAAATAAGTGGCACGGCAAGTTCCTCCCATGCGCCGGCTCAAAGGCAGTGGGAACAACAAGGGGAGGGAAAAAAAAAGATGGAAAAAAATAAAAGCTGCTGGGGAGAGCATCAAGAACTGCACATTAAGGGCTTTTTAACTGATTACACACAGCACAGCGGCGTCAGGCTTGGTATTTTATACCCTGCATAAGGGACAGGTGTTTTTCTCTCTCTGCTTTTCTTTTTTTTTTTCCTTCTTCTTAATGATTTAGGCGGTTTGAAGCGCATCATCTGTAAGGAAATACACAGCCCGTGCAAACGGGGTTGTTTCTCTTAATGCATCATCCCAACCTGACACCGGCTGCTCCGGCGGCTCTCGGTGTTATCAAGCGGGAGCGTCGAGAAGTGATTGTTGTACCTAACCCAGCCGTGAGACTCGACGCGTCTCTCCGGAGGGAGTGGGAGCTGTCATGTTCATTAAATGCATGATTACAGCTATGATTAATAGCGGGGGCTACAGCCTAACTCCCTTCTTTTTTTTTTTTCCCCTGCTCCTCTGAAGGAATCCACAGCCGAGCGGTCCCGCGGTGTTTTCCGCAGCGTTCGCCGCCTGCTCGAAATTCCAGCTTTTGATGGAAAAGGGGAAAGAGGCACAATTTATCCCCATCGAAGGCTCCACAACCACAAAAAACGCTTAAAACAAGCGGGTCGGATGCTGCACCCCTCCACCAACACCCATACATTAATTAGGACCTTTTTTTTTCCATACCCCCAAAACACAGCTCAAAGCTCAAGGGGTTCCATCTCCTGCATCCTGGTCCTTCTCCTCCAGGGAAATGTTGGCAGAGATTTGCCTTGGCAGCCCGGGAACCGCGCTCGGGAGCAACGGTCGGCGTTTTCCAGGATGCCAGCACAGGGAGCAGGATGCTTCCATCCAGCTCCAACACCCCCGCTCAGCTCCTCCTCGCCCAAGGGCTTGCGATGCAACAAATGCGCGTTAAAAATCGGCTGCAAATATTGCACGGAGGGAGCGCGGTTAATTATGACCTGCTTAATTATTTAGGAAGGACTTTATTGCTCCTAGGGCACAGCTCAAGGACCAGGACCTTATCATGTGGAAAGGTCTGTTTGCACATCTGATCTAGTAATTTATTTTTTATATGGTGGAAACGCTGTAGAAACCAGAAATAGCCTAAAAAAAGGGAGAAGTTGCAGAGGCGGGGTGCACCGGGGCCGAAGGATGCGCAAGAGGGTGAGAGCATCGTTAGGGTGATGGCCCGTGCTCACCATGCAGGTCACTCTTCTTGGGGACAGAGGAAACCACCGAGCCCGTTGCTGCCCATCTGCTTCAACTCAAGGATAATTTATGGAAATCTTACACAGGGAGGGAAACAATCAGGGGTTTGTCCAAGCGTCCGCGGCCGGCAGACGATCGGCTCCGCCATCCGATGCTCCGACTCGGGGATGACTGTAACGGGGTCATCCCAACTTCCCGTTATGTTTTGCTCATCAAGGGAAGGGGTTTTGTCGTTAGCTGCACTTGCTTCTGCTCACGTTTCACGCATGACGTTGGCACCCAAGAAACGGCTTCCTTGAACTACACCGGCTCCTTTAGTAAGTCCCATTAGAACCTCGCTTCGCCCGCCGCAGCGCGGGCAGCCTACTTCGGAAACAGCCAAGCAATTCATTTTGCGAGGCTCTCCTTCGCTTTATTGCTGAACAAAAAGTTTTGAGGCTGGCACTCGGGGAAATTTATTTCTTTAATTATTATTCATTTAAGTGGGTTCCACTGTTTCAGATGATCAGCACTAGCAGCTGCTGGGGGTAATTTATTTTACTCACCGGACAGCAGAAGCCCTCACTCTCCAGAAGGTAACAGCAAAACAAGGGATGAGCTGCCACTACACGAGCGCAGCTTTTCGCACTCTCCTGCCTGGTTGCACCCCAGCTCCTAACAGGAACACGCATGTCCCCGGGTCAGGCGGTCGCGGGTGTTCTAATAGCGAAGCGACCTCAATTAACGAAGTGCGCTCCAGGTTCGACGTCGTTGTACGAGCAGATGCTTGCAAGGAGCCCAGAGCGGCTGCCATGGAGCATCTCCTGAGCTCTGCAAACTCTGGTCTACACCAGTGCTGGATCTGGCGGTGCTCCTTGAGGAGATCAGGTCCCTGCCCACCAGCGCCCGTAATCCCAGAGTCAAGGGATTGAGATCAAAAGGGACCAAGGGATTGAGCGATCCCAAAGCCAAGGGATTGAGCTCAAAAGGGACCAAGGGATTGAGCGATCCCAAAACCAAGGGACTGAGCTCAAAAGGGGTAAAAGACTGAGTAATCCCAAAACCAAGGCATTGAGATGAAGGGGCCATGAAATTGAGCTCAAAAGGGATTGAGCAATCCCAAAGACAAAGGATTAAGCTCAAAAAAGGTAAGAGATTGAGTAATCCCGAAGACAAGGGATTGAGCTTGAAGGGGCCAAAGGATTGAGCTCAAGAGGGGTAAGGGACTGAGCAATCCCAAACCCAAGGGATTGAGGTCAAAAGGGGCCAAGGGATTGAGCTCAAAAGAGGAGAGGGATTGAGAAATCCCAAAGACAAGGGATTGAGCTCAAAAGGGGCCAAGGGACTGAGACTGAAGGGACTGAGGGATTGAGCTCACAAGGGGCCAAGGGATTGAGTTCAAAAGGGGAAAGGGATTGAGCAATCCTAAAGACAAGGGATTGAGCTCAAAAGGGGCCAAGGGATTGAGTTCAAAAGGGGAAAGGGATTGAGCAATCCTAAAGACAAGGGATTGAGCTCAAAAGGGGCCAAGGGATTGAGTTCAAAAGGGGAAAGGGATTGAGCAATCCCAAAGCCAAGTGATTGAGCTCAAAAGGGGCCAAGGGCTTGAGCAATCCTAAAGCCAAGGGATTGAGATTGAAGGGACTGAGGGATTGAGCAATCCCAAAACCAGGGATTGAGCTCACAAGGGGTCAAGGGATTAAACTCACAAGGGGAAAGGGATTGAGAAATCCCAAAACCAAAGGATTGAGCTCAAAAGGGGCCAAGGGATTGAGCAATCCTAAAGCCAAGGGATTGAGATTGAAGGGACTGAGGGATTGAGCAATCCCAAAACCAGGGACTGAGCTCACAAGGGGTCAAGGGATTAAACTCACAAGGGGAAAGGGACTGAGCAATCCCAAAGCCAAGGGATTGAGCTTGAAGGGGGCAAGGGATTGAGAGCAATCCCAAACCCAAGGGATTCAGCTCGAAGTGCTGAGCACAAGTGGGCCCCAGCACAAGCGAAACCAAAACCAGCTGAAACCTGAGGAAAGCAACACTCCGGTTTTCGCTCTTCTCACACCTTGGTGCATTGGGTTGGCCTCTCCTCCACCAACTTCTTCCTTACCCCTCCACCACTCGGTCCCAACGTGTTCGAGATGTCCAGTCTTAAATCTTTTCCTTCTTTTTTTAAAAAGCCGAGCGGCTCAGACAAGAGAGCATCGTTCATGCAAGCTCTCGGCCAGCCCAACGGGTGGTGCTGAGCACTTTATCTTCCTTGCAAATGCAGAAAGTGCGTTTCTGCAGCGCTCAGCACTTCTAAAATTAGTTGGTAAACAAGGAGCCGAGAGCGCACTTTCTTCCAGCGCATGGCTCTTTGTGCCATGGTTACCTTCCTCCTCCTTTCGCCGAGCATGGAGTTCTCCCACCGCATCTGAAATCGTGTTCGTGAGCATCAGTCGTTCATCTTCAGCGTGACGCAGCGGAGGAGCTCGCGTCTTCAGTCTCCCCAGCTGTGCGCTAAGATGCTGTCGCAGCAGGGTGGGGAAACTGAGGCAGAAGGGGATGTTACACAGCAGGATGGAGGGAGGGAGAGGTCTAGATGCAGGGAAAGACCCTCAGCCCTGGGAGGTTGAACTCAACCATGTGTTTAGAAATAATTTGCTCCTCTGCAGGCAGAGCCAGAGCCGCGCCACCGTCACAGCTGTATTGGGAGACACGTGGCAGCAGCTCGGGAGAACTTAAAGCTCCTCTTAAACCTCCACCTTTGGGAGCTCAGCAATCATGGGGGAATACGAGCATCTCCAAGGCTTCTGGGTCCTACGGTTGCGGAGAAAAATTGAAAACCACCAATAAATAAAATCACGCTGCTCGAAGGGCCGGCTGCTGCCCCTGAGCATCCCTCCAGCGGGCAAAGCCCAGCCAGGCTAGTGTCCCCAAAGCCACCAGCCTTTGGTTACACCAGGGCTCCCACATCCTTCCCAGGAGGCAAAACCTCATCCGAGGAAGTCGTACAGGTGAGGGTTTGTCCATGGAAAGCAGCCTGGACACCGGCAAAACACCACCGGAGCCAGCCCCAGCTCACGGTGTGCAATACCTCTCACCACGGCGGCGGCGGCTCGTGCCTAGATTGGGGTCAGGGCTGCTTTCCGGACAATGTCAAACCTTAATTTGGTTTCTGCTGCTTTCAATCTTGTACAGAGCTGTGGTTTGGGGTTTTTTATTTTATTTTCCCTTTCAAATATCTTTGTGAAATGCTATGTTGCCAGGACCTTTTGCTTCTTTCCCCAATTTCACGGAAATTCCTCAAGTGTCGGAATAACGCCTTAGCAGCTGTAGAAAGAAATGAAGGAGAGGTTCATTGTGAGCAGAGAAACCCAATTATTACGCTCGCTTAATTAATCGCAACGTAACAAATGCTTTCCACATCGTCCCGCTGCCTATTTTCTGATACTTCTGCAGAGTGAAAAATATATTTTTGCAGAAATACTAATTACTGCCAACATCACCCCAGGGGGAAAGGGCTTTTCCATGTCCGATACTGCATCTTCGTCCTGCACGGGGACGAGGAGCGGGTGTCCGAGCCCCGCGTTTGCAGTTAGATGTTTTCTTCTGAGCCTCTTCCATCCTTGCTCGAGCGGCTGAGTTATGGTACATCGGAGCTCGCCAGCTGGCTGGGAAAGCAAGAAGTCTTTTTATTTCTATAATTCATCTGTAGCGTTCAGGAGACAAGCGCAGAACTTGCAGCAAGCCCTTTGGGAGCAGAGCCATGCGTGTGATGACAGCGCAGTTCTCAGCAGATGCCCGGACCACTGTGATGCCCAAAACCACGAATCACTCCAGGCAGCTTTTTTTAGGCTGAAAACACCTTCAGAAACTTTTCCTGGGTTTGCAATGATGCTTTCGGTGTCCCCAAGTTGGGCGTCCCCCACGCCACGCTACTGGTAATGAAGCGGGTTGCGGATGAGCCGTGGCAAAACCCCTGTTCTCCTCCTTGCTCCCAGAGACGGGTAAGTGCTTTATCGCTCCTGGTAGCCCCACGATTGACCCTGGTACAGCACAGGGCCACAGGAGGTGCATCCCCAGGACCAAATTTTAACTCACCACCAGCATCAAAACGATTGCTCGCCTGGCAGGGACGATACGACGGCACTGATGGATCAGTCGCAGCAACCGGCATCGCGTTTCTTATTGTAGTCGGGCCACGAAAAGACAAAATACCAACCCAATAAATTCAGGCAAACAGCAGAATTATAACCCACCGTAAGTAAACTCCAAGCTATTAAACTGTCAGGAGCGTTTCCCATCTCTCTGCTACCCCAAACACACTGCGGCTGGCACTGGAAAGGAAAGGAAAAGCTGGGGTTTTTCTCGTCTTTTAAATAAACTTTGTCAAGTGTTGAAAACACAGAGCATTGAGCAAACGTGTGAAGGCTCGGACCCGATGAGCGCACACAAATCTTCCGCCCTGCCAGCCCCGGTTATCGTAAAGCAAGAGACGCCGGTATCTGTTGAATCCATCCTTGCGAAGGGAGGATGAATTACGGCGAGAGCTGAAAGATGACATGAAAATACTGACACACACCAGTTACTAGGGCTTTATGGTTACAAACCCGATGCGCTGCGTGGCGTGGGGAAGGAGGCTACAGCAAAATAAGAAATATCTTAAAAAAAAATAACTCGATGGGTTTGTATTTTATAGAAAATAACCCTGGAAGGGACCTTCTGTCCCAAAGCGGGACTAATTAAACCTGTTTCTCTAAATGAGACCTCACTAAAGGACACGGTACCAGTGGGGAAGGAAAGATGAGGGGGGGATCGCATCTCCTCCGTGCCCCATCACTCCCGATAAAGCCACGATGGGGAGCAGCTCCCTCCCCGCCATCGGCCAGCAGGTCTGACCTGCTGACCCCAAGACAGTTGAACATCTCCGCGCAAGTCTCATTATTTTAAAACTGAGATCAAAAAGGGGGAAAAGTATTTGCAGAACTCCAGAGTTTGCCGACGCACGCTCACCCCATACCTTTTACCGATCCTTCGCTTTTTAAAGCCGCTTTAGGTCACCTCTGAAAATTAAATCCCTTGAAGAACATTGCTGTTTCCTTCCCCATACCCAAAATCGCCCCCAGCAAAACCCCAAGAGCAATGCTGATGCCTGAATTTGCAAAAATCCCCCCGTCAAACCTTTGGCTCAATCTCTCTCCTAGAAATTGCACTTTCTCCGCTCGGTCCCAGCCCAGTGGTGGATATTCATGGACAGGCTGAATCCATCAGCCTTTGCTGAGTTGTCTATGCATGACTTTGCTGTTTCCCGGTGGCGAGACAAATTTAGAGACTTTCTTGTACTCAGAGAAATGAAAAAAAAAAAAAAAGAGTCTGGAACAAGCATTTTAAATATGGCATGTGCAAGATCTGGGCTTGGGAAAAGCTGCCTCAGAAACGCTGGTGGCTCCAAACAGCAGCAGTGATTTAAGCACGGTGGTGGACAGTCAAGTCCTCCCACCATCTTCCAGCACCTAAATTAAAGCCACCAATGCATTGACTGGAAATTAGGCAGCAGCTTGAGTCAAGCCCACCTCCTTGCTGCAAGGCAGGACCTACTCCACCTGTGTCCTCCTCAAACAGAAGTTCACGTAACCTGTTCTTTAAAAAATCCCAATAATGGAGATTTCAGAGTCAACCCAGCCAACTTACTCCAGCTCTTCATAATCCTCATCCTTCAAAAGCTCTCCCTGAACCCTTCCTGCAACAGCTTAAGTCCCTTGGTTTATGGCTGCTCCACCCGGCCATGGAGAAGACATCCTTCCTTTGCTGTTCATGAACTTGGGGACCCGCAGCCCCTCTGTCTCCTCCTCTTCGGATTGCACAGACCCAGGTCCTCCACTCTTCCAGTCCTTCCAGCCATCACTTCTCCCCTGGACCCTTCCCAGTGGTCCAACTCTGTCCTGAAACCTGGCCCTGAAACCAGACCTGCTCCATCTAACATCTTCCCTGCCCACATCTTGGGGGTTTCCACCCCTTTTCTTGCACTCCAGCAAGATGTTTGCTGCCTTCGATGACAGCTTCAACGCCCGGGGATGGTGTTTATGGCAGAACCACCCTCGAGTCGGTTTTGTGCAGCTGATTACCCTGGTTCAGGCACTTCGGAAAATCCTATCGCCATTAGCAAAGCTCTTGAAAAAATCCAACATCACTGACACCAGGATTTGCTTGATCTACACAACTCTCAGCTCACTTTATGGCCTTTTCTTCCACGCTTCCGAAGGCTGATCCTTGCCCATCCTCTTCCAGACGCAGCACCAAAGCCAAGGATTTAACAGCTCGCAGGTAGGATCGCAGACTTCAAAACAAGCCATATGGACGCACGCTGACGAGCACGCACGTACCTATTCGCAGAGCCAGCAGCGAGGAGGACGTTGCAGGCTAGTCAGCCACCGAAAATCTGTCCTGAGCAGAGCTGAGTTGCAAAAACATCAGCAAACCGTCCCCAAACCGCTGCCGAGCATCCCTTTAATGCTCTCAGAAGGGAGATTACCTAAAAGCGATGCTCCATCGGCTCCGCGCCCCCTCGGCCACCGCAGCATCCTCATCTCTGTCATCATCTGCAGGCGTCTTTATTTCCTATCCCCAGGTGCCCAGGCAGCTAATCCGCGGTTGAAGCTAAATCTCTGCTCTCTTCCCCGCCAGCGACGATGTGCAGTATGGATTTATCATCCCTGGCCGTCCCTCTTCTGCCTGCCCCTTATTTCCCCCTCTCCATTTTCTCTCCAACACCACTTAGAGCCGCGTGCGAGCGTCGGGGGGAGTTATTTACTCTTTGTTGAGATGTTGCCGTTCGCTCCTGATTTTCCTCATGCTTTTCAAACTTCCCAGAGCTGCTCAGCTCTCCCGCTGATGGGATTTTTGTGCCTGCACAAAGCTCCTTCCCTCCTTAATCCCTGTTCTTTGTGGGTTTAAAACTACCCAGGACGCCCCATAACGCTCACACGCATCGGGGTGCAGGCAGTTTCAGAGGCTGCACCTCTCAGTGACGCCGCGTTATTTATTGCCTCTCTTCACCCACTTTCCCACCGTACATAAAATGACTTTGGCATTAAATTGCCTCATTTACAGCATCATCCATGAACATACTCGTCTCTGCACCCTTCATCCTCCCAGCAAAGAAAAACGATAGCACAAAGCCGTTGGCTTTGCTTTTCCCAGCTTAACTGTCCCCAAAATTTGTCAGTAAAGCAGTTACGGAGCAAAAATATTTGACCCCGAGTAGAAACTCAAAAAAATACTTTAAGCAGGGTTAAAAACCGGGTCTTGCCTAAGAGCCACACTTGAGGCATCAAATACAAGAGGAGCTGAAACACAAATTTAATTGAAGCTAAACGTGAAGCCAGTAACTGCGTCGAAATGCCTGTTTCGTAGTTATCTGCAGGATGATCCTCCCATCTCTCTTAGGTCAACATTGAACGTAATTTCATGAGCATCTCAAAAACGTTTAACCTTGCGGTGCCGTTTGAAGCTGCCCGAGACTTTGCTCAGGTTAAAAAAAGAAACAAGTTTAACAGTGTGTCTCTACGAGCTTGAACTAAGCCCGAGTTAAGAAAAACCACTATTTTCTTAAACCTTTAATTTCTTCTACATTATTTTCCTTTCAGCGCTACTGTAAAGCAAGAAGAGCTGCGGGATGCGCTTTGGCAATGATGGGATGCCCATCACCTTTGAGTCTGGGCTCCTGCGAGGCCAGAGGATAAGTTGCAACACGCAGGCTGGGAATAAGCAGCTAAAAACCGACCTCAACGCCGAAACTGGGACATCAACGGATTTTGGACGCAGACCGGAACAAATTCTTGCTGCTCACCTGCTCTGCCGGGGCTCTTGGTGTTCAGGTCTCTGCCCCGGCCGGGGGTGCTGGAAGTCTTGGAGAGTTTATTCGCCGACACTCGGTACATCACCCCGCCAATGCAGCGATAGCCTTTGCTCCTCCACCTCTGTTGTGCATGCTGAGACTTGCCACCTTGAGGGGACGGGCGCATTTGGTTTAATAGCGGGGATCTGCAAGAAAACGATAAAGTCAAGGTAAGCCCAAACTAGGGAAGATGTCGCAAGGAGCTGCTGCTTCATGAGCAAACCCTCGGCGGCCTGAGGATGGAGGTGATGCAGGGAAGAACCTCTTGCTGTAGACAGAGGAGAAGCTCCAATTCCCCGTGATTCACACCTAAAAAAACAACCCTCAAGGACTCTCCCCCTGGTGCCGCTTCCCCCATGCAACAAAAAGCCATTTTTTCCCCCCAGCTCGCCCACGGCAATGCCGCAGAAGAGACCACCCGCTGAAGGTCAGGTTCCCACCCAACCGTAGCCTGCTAAGACACAGCAAAGGTGTTTGTCCCTAAACTCTGCAGATATTTGCCATCGACCCCAATGCCTCGCACACGGCATGGCTTCGTGCGCCTGTGGCTTCTTAACAGGCAGCCTGGTGGATCTGAAATGGGATCCAGGTGAGCCCACGCAGCTGGGGCTGATGCCCCATCTCAAACCCTTGGTTTGCAGCTCCAACCCCAGGAGCAAACAAAGAAAGAAATGTGGTTGCAATCCCACGAGGAAATCGGCAACGTGGGACCTCCCCTGAGCTTAGCCAAGTTTTACCGCGCTCTACAAACTTTGATATTTATGGTATCATAATTATTATTATTAGGTACTATAACTTTGATATTATTATTTCTCCCTCCAAATCCGGCTCTTGCAAGGGTTTTGCTACATCCCTGCATGGGACGAGTCACCCAAGACCGCTGCCATCCCCCGTGTATCGCCTGGAGCAGATGCTGGGACCCAAGCGGGGTTGAGCGGGCAACGTTGGGGACCCTTCTCCACCTCCCCATCTCTCCCCTACATCCACAAACCCTGTAGCAAGGCAGCGGGATGGCGATGGGTCAGGAGCTACGATCCAGTTAGTGCTGCCCGTAAGGTTATTCTGAAGGATCAGTAAGCTCTGAAGTGACACCCTGGGGACAAATACATCCCAGAGGGGCTCATCTGCCACCAAAAACCCCTCCAGTTCATGACCTGGCATCTCCTGCGCCATCCCACCTCCCTCCCAACCCGCGCGGAGCCGCCCAGCTCATTTTCGTACACACGCCGTTATACAAACAGAGCCGTTGCAGCCAAATCAAATCTCCTCAAATATCAGTCGTCTTCCCCATTTAGCGCTAATCCAAACAGTAATTTGTTTATGCAAATTAGAGCTCTAATTTTGTATTAGTCCAAACTATGCTCATAATGCTATTAACAGAACGTATATAAACCGCGCATTACCGGAGAATATCTGTAAATTAAGATCCCGCTATCCTATCAGCAGAATGCAAACCCCGGAGAGCATTACCCTTAAATGAACATGTGCTGCAAAGAAAAAGAGAATTGTAAAATGTAATAGTTACATTTCTTAGCGCTTAGCGTGACAGCCTATTCATTTCATTGGGCTGTTGCCACTGGCTACCGAGCTCGGAGAATTGCTGCCTGGTTTTTGCGGAGGGGATGGGGAATGCACAAAGAAGCTGCTGCCCCGGTTCCTGTTTCCCCAAGGGCTTGGTCATCAGGAAACTCCTCTGGTGAGGAGAATCAAGTCTTAATTTTTACAAAACCAAGTTACTTGCAAAGAGCCATAGCGGTGGCATCGTCTGAAGGTACCGATGGCAGGAGGGACACCAGGGCAACCACGCAGCAGCTCACGGCAAACATCTGCAAGCCCAAGGTTGCAGCCAGCGTTGGCTGCAGGACCTGGAGAAAGGTCTCGTGGCTGTAATGGTGGCCTAATGCAGCTGATAAAAATGATATCAAGTACCTAAAGGCCAGCAGGTCGAGGGAGGGGATTCTGCCCCTGTACTCCGCTGTCCTGAGACCCCACCTGGAGCACTGCGTCCAGCTCTGGGGTCCCCAGCACAAGACAGACATGGACCTGTTGGAGCAGGTCCAGAGGAGGCCACGAAAATGGTCAGAGGGCCAAAACACCTCTGGTGTGGAGAAGGCTGAGAGAGTTGGGGTTGTTCAGCCTGGAACAACCTTTGGCCTTTCAATACTTAGAGAGGGCAGATAAGAAAGATGGGGACAGACTTTTTAGTAGGGGCTGTTGTGATGGGACAAGGGGTGATGGTTTTAAACTAAAAGAGGGGAGATTCAGACAAGATCTAAAGAAAAATGTTTTACAATGAGGGTGGTGAGACACTGGACCAGGTTGCCCAGAGAGGTGGTAGATGCCCCATCCCTGGAAACACTCACGGTCAGGTTGGACGGGGCTCTGAGCAACCTGATCCAGTTGAAGATGTCCCTGCTCAGTGCAGGGGGGTTGGACTAGATGACCTCTAAAGGTCCCTTCCAACCCAAAGCATTCGATGATTTTAGGATTCTCCCCGAGCATGGGACCATGCTCCAAATGCAGGAGGGCAGAGGAAAGACAGGGTACGGTCTCCACCCCAAAAAAAAAAAAAACAACTCTTGGGCATCGGGATGCTCCACACCACCATCCACGGGGTCTGCAGTGCCGATAGCATTTGGGCTCCTGTTTTGCCCAGCATTGAGCTATAAGCATCAGTCCCTTCAAGGAGGCTCCGTAAAGTCTTCTTCAGCAAATGCAGCTGGAAAAAAGCCTCCTGAAAACTCCCAAGTTTGCAGGACGGGAACGGCCAGAACTGCTGATTGCGAAGGAAAGAGTCCGAGTAAGCATCACGGACGGAGCGTTTGCTCGCTGTATCTGTAATCCCCAGATACACGCAGCATCAGGTGAATGGTTAAGTGACCGGAGATGTATTTACTTTGATTTTGACATAGAAAACACGGAATAACACCTACAAAATGTTATCAAGATATGAGGCCTGGATATTATTTCATATCTATGTGTATATATGCATAATGCATATATATATTTCATATAGACAATATATATTATATATTCTAAATATATTTTATATAGAATCATAGCATCATTAAGGTTGGAAAAGACCTCTAGGATCATCTAGTCCAACCGTCAACCCAACACCACCGTGCCTACTGTAAAAATATATAGATATATAAAAATATATAGATATTATTGAATATATGTAATTCTATATATAGTCTTTATATATAACCTGTAGATACTATATACCTATATATAGACACATCTATACATAGATATACATATTACTGAATATATACTGAATACCTATATTGAAATATATTACCTATGGATTATATATAATAATATAT
>VYZW01026749.1:68807-192733 GCA_013401315.1 Balaeniceps rex
ATCTCTATGTCTATATAGAGATTATAGCTATATAGATATATCTGTATATTATACATAAAATATATAAAATATATTAAATATTTAGATATTGTCTATACATATCTATATAGATAATATATATTTGAATAGATATTATCTATAGATAATATCTATATAGATCTATATAGATATCTCTGTCTCTATCTATGTCCACATCCGTATCTATATAGATATCTCTATACATATTATCTATAGTGTATATATCAATATATAGAATATAAATTCATATCTATTCAATAATATATAGTATATTATCATATATATCCACACACATATACATATATACATGAAATAATATCCAGGCCTCATATCTCACAACATCCCAACCCTAAAAACCACGGCGCACCAAAGCGACGCCAACCGCACGCTCTAAACAAGAAGTTTTTCCATGGATTTTGGTTCTCCTTGCCCTTCCCTAACCAACCTGGGCTTCGCACACCCAAAATCCTCCCCACTTCTCCGGGCACGGGCAGACGTCTGTTGCGTTAAAAGGTTAAAGTCATTTGGCCAATTCGATGCCCAATTCGTCGTTATAAGCCCGGTCGCGTTCAGTCTACTGAACTATGACGATTACGGATGCACAAATAACGCGATACACCTTCAGTCTAGCCGCGTTCCACGAACTACCACGGCCACACTTAAAGAGTCTGGTCACGTTCAATGAGAACTATCACGGCTAGATTTAACGAAGAGTGCAGTTAATTAAAGCAACAGATACACAGGTTCTTTTGGATTACCGGTGATAAATTCACTGTCTGCAAATATCAAGAGTATGAGTAACACCGCCTGGCTACAAATGCGTTAAAAAGATACAAAGCGACTCTGTGCCTGGCTACAAACGCATTAAAAGATATAAAGTGACTCTATAGAGGTTCCTAAATTTCCCAGGGAGGCACTTGGTATAACCAAGTGTTCGAATCTTACCCAAAGGCGTCCCGACGCGGGGGAAGAGAGGCTCAGCCCGTCGACTGATCCCACAAGTCAGAGTGGTACGCAATGGTATCTTCCCTGACATTCTCTCTCTTTTAAGGTATTTTATACTATTTTTTACCTTTCAGGTGGAGCTGGAGTGACTCTAGTCATACATTTTAAAGGTATAAACTAGGAAAATTCAAAGCACAAGCTCAGTGAGGGGTGGTCGCACCTTGGAGGCGGGTAGCTTTTGGGATGGAGGCGTGTTTTGGTATTATAATGATATTACAATGAGCAAAGTTTACCAAAGGACAGCAGTTTGTCAAAAACACGACAGACTGTTGGCCCAGGGTAGCAAATACACAGCTTATCGGTTCCGTGGTACCTTCAAGTTCCCATATTATCACAGAACCTGGCCGCGGGGTCTCCACCACCGCTCCATCCTCCGGGCAGCTCCTCTTAGAGCCAGCACACCAAGTTCCCCTGGCGTTGCCGACATCTAAGGTTGCAGGCCTAGGGAACTTCCGTGGAATGGATTCATAGAATCATAGAACCATTTGGTTGGAAAAGACCTTTAAGATCGTCAAGTCCAACCGTACCTGTCCACTACTAAACCATGTCCCTAAGCGCCTCATCTGCCCGGCTTTTAAATACCTCCAGGGATGGGGACTCCACCACTTCCCTGGGCAGCCTGTTCCAATGCTTGACAACCCTCCCCGTGAAGAAGTTTTTCCTAATATCTAACCTAAACCTCCCCTGGTGCAACTTGAGGCCGTTGCCTCTTGTCCTATCACTTGCTACTTGGCACAAGAGACCAACACCCACCTCACTACAACCTCCTTTCAGGCAGTTGTAGAGGGCGATAAGGTCTCCCCTCAGCCTCCTCTTCTCCAGGCTGAACAACCCCAGGTCCCTCAGCCGCTCCTCATAAGACTCGTGCTCCAGACCCTTCCCCAGCTTCGTTGTCCCCTTGCACGTCAGCCGCACTCCACCCTGGAAACTTCTTCAATACTCTACCTTTCTTAAAAATGTGAATATAAGTTTAATTTCTAAGCCACCTCCAGCAATTATTCCACAACGGCCCTGAGCATCACTTGCTACCTCTCCAGCGCAGTGTTTTTCTGTCTCAAACCACAACTTAACAAACTGCTCCTATCCTCAGCGCGCTTCCTTGGAAAAACATCAGCGGGGTGCAAAAGAAAAAATATAAGGGGAAAAAAAAACCCTCTTATGGCTGTAATATCAATAAAATCCAACCAAACCCAAGTCGTGCGCAGCTCCGGGGGCTGCTCGTGCTGGCTGAGCCTAAGCAGCGCTGGTTTAAGCACCGGTTTAAGAGCCTGGCTGGTTGAATCTCCCAAATCCTCAGGATATTTATTTTCTTGCTTTGCTGCACTCACTCAACCCGTTGCAGTGGTTGCACACTCCGGCGCTCCTTGTTAGAAAGTCACCATTTATCAAGAGTTATTACCCGGTGGCATCTGACCCCTGGTATGTGAGCAGAGAGCAAGCAGGTAGCAGCTGCCAAGCAAATAGCAACAGCTGCAGATTATAAAACATTTTCTACTTTTATTAAGCAATATTAATAAAAAAAAAAAGAAAAAGCCAGTATAAGAGGAACGGAGCAGCGATGTGCGCGGCGGCACGCTCTCCCCCTCCGGCAGTCCTTAGGGATGGTCAAGCCCCAAACGCGTGGGACCATGGGCACCGTATCTCCCGTTAGGGACGTTCTCGCTGGGATTTTTCAAGGATCTCACCCTGCAAAGGGAGCGGGGCTGAATCTCCTCCAATTTGTAGTCGTTGCATTTTGGAGGTAGAAAAATGACCGTCTAGGTGGCCTCCAAGTGAAGCTTCTGCAGGTATCAGCTCAGGCTGCCAAAGCCCCAAGTGCCACCGGACTGAAGTCTCAACCAGGGGCTCAGCTCGAGCTCGTTGGGGCCTTGACCACCTCCATTTCCACCTTCTGGGTGGTGGAAGTGTCCCAGCAGGGATGTCCTCAGCACCCTCAGCCTCCATGGAGGCTCTGCACCAGCCCAGCTCCTCACCTGGAAACCCTCCTATCTAAAAAGTCAACGTTAATGGGGGTTATCCCCCCACCGTGGGGTGCGATGGGCCCCAACAACCCACCTTAAACACCTCCCCAGGGGGCTTAGTTATTTGTATTTGTATTTATTCCCCTTTAACCTCGGAGGTCGCCTCCTCCACCCTTCGCTCGCCAGAAATTGGAGGTGCAACGTTGCAGGGGGTTGAGCACAGGGGATGCAGCCTGGGGCTGGTGGGACCCCCTGCCTGGAGATGTTCACGCCATCGCGGGGGGTCCCGATGCAAACACAAGAAGAGAGGAGATGCCGCTCACCGGGAAGCACTGGCGATGCTTCGTGGGGGATTTCGGCAGCTGAACGCACGGGTCGGATTCAGCTTTGGCCACATCTGTTATTTATAGTGCATTATTTATTAGAATATTTATGATATTTATTCCATTAATTAGCATATTTATTATCTTTATGTATATTATAGGAGCCATGAGAGATTTAAAATTGAAGGTAAAATACGTTTTATATCGAAAAATCACAGTAGAACCTGAGCCCATACAGAAGAGCGGAGGGGAAACTTAATTGCCCAACCTTCACCCCTAGGAAACCTCTGTTTTCCTCTTAAACCAAGCTGTTGCTCCCAAGCGGTTGTGTAGCCCCAACACAACCGCCGGTGTGCGTCCCCCTCCCCGTTAGTGACATCCAACAGGGTGGTGGCGGAGAAAAGCCACCGGCGAGGTGGGCGAGGGGAAGGCCGGCTGTAACGGAGGGCAAGGAGCCGCGCCGAACGCCCCGTCGCTTTTCATCGGCGGCCGTGTCACAGCTCTCCGTTGAATTGTTACCCTAATGGAAAGGACAGCCTTTGGAAATGAACTGTACTGAGAAAAGAGGATAAAATTAATGAGATAATAGCCAGGCCAAGCACCTGAAGAATACACCGGCCCCTCGACACGAGGGGCTTGTAATTCCCTTTCTGCCGCACAAGCCCGCGGATCTAAAGAGTCCTCCCGTCCATCCAGCAGGCCCGCTCCGGCAGGAAATTTCATTAACGCTGGAAAATAGGAAAGGTATTAAGCGTGGATAATGAAGGCCAGAGTGTGAACAGTGCCTTAAGATAGTCTTCTTTCTAGCCTTTGTAATGGGAGGCATGAACTTTCCCTTCAAATCCATTTCTAATCCATTTGAAATACTACAGCAAATTATCTTCCCTTCAGCCCGAAAGCGGCCAGCCAATTTACTCCGAATAGAAGTGACAATGCTACAGAATTTATCGCCATAACCTTGACTACACAAGGTTGAGGGTTGTCTTTCCCCACCCCCGGGGTGGACAGGGGAAGAAAAATTTTTAATGAAAAGGGGGTAGGAAGAACGCTATAAAAATGTTTAAATACAGCATCGTAGCTGTCGGAGGTCCACCGCGAATGCCAGGGCCAAGCGCGATGGGAAAATCGCAGTGTCTTGCGCTAAAAACATTACAGGTGGAGGTCCTGGGCCGATAAAACACTCTGTAGGTTGAGATCTGAGCTCTTCCCTTGCATCCCTCAAAGCAGCAGCGACTTCGCCTGAGTCTGGCCATTTCATGCTCGTGCTTTGTAGATGCTCGTGTTCACCGAGCCTGATTTTTCTTATTTTCTTTTCCGTGATTAAACATCGAGCTGCTGTGTCCTTCACAGAACCATAGAGTCATTTAGGTTGGAAAAGACCCTTAACATTATCGAGTCCAACTGTTAACCTAACACGACCAAGTCCACCGCTAAACCATGTCCCTAAGCGCCACGTCTACACCTCTTTAGATACCTCCCGGGATGGCAACTCAACCACTTCCCTGGGCAGCCTCTTCCAGGGCTTGACAACCTTTTTAGTGAAGAAATTTTTCCTAACATCCAATCTAAACCTCCCCTGGCACAACTTGAGGCCCTTTCCTCTTGTCCTATCACTTGTTACTTGGGAGAAGAGACCGACCCCCACCTTGTTACACCCTCCTTTCACGCAGTTGTAGAGAGCGATGAGGTCTCCTCTCAGCCTCCTTTTTCTGCAAACTAAACACCCCCAGTTCCCTCAGCCGCTCCTCATAAGTCTTACTCTCTAGACCCTTCACCAGCTTCGTTGCCCTTCTCTGGACACGCTCCAGCACCTCAATGTCTTTCTTGTAGTGAGGGGCCCAAAACCAGACACAATATTCAAGGTGCAGTCTCGCCAGTGCAGAGTACAAAGGGATGATCACCTCCCTAATCCTGCTGGCCACACTATTTCTGATACAAAATTTCCTCCAGTCTTCTCTGCTTGACCTACTTCACATCACCTGGAAAGTGGAAATGTTGTGTCCTTCCTCCAGCCTTTTCCGCAAGACCAACTTCACATCGCTTGGGAAATCACAGAATCTTTTGGTTGGAAAAGACCTTTAAGATCATCGAGTCCAACCGTAAATGGAAATGTTTCTTCCAACAGACTGGTAAACTCAAAGCAAAAACTGGACCAAGAGGGAGAAAAGGGCTCAGCAAGACAATGTGGAGTCAACGGTCAGTTGATGCCCAGCTCAACGTGCCTTCCTTGCCTCCAAACACAGTGAAGCTGCTCAAAATGGAAGAAAACCACCAAAACTTCAGCCAGGAGCTGGCAATCGTTGCTACTGAAATACACTCCCCTCTTAAATAGATCAAAAAAAGCAAAAATGGGAGATTTCCAAGTCAACGTGGAAAGTGAGGGTTAGCAACAAGGACGACTCGCCCCGGCGCGCAGCAAGAGCTGTAGGAGATGCTCAGATTTAACACCCTCAAGCTACACGCAAGAGTGCACACTCAACACACAAGACCATCCAAAAAAACCCACACAAACACCTGCATAAACACAACTATGTTTGAAATAGAAGAGTATCTGACGGATATAAATTGAACGCAAAACCAAGAGCAGAGCAAGAGCATCCCAACGGCGTTTCAGCCGGCTGAAACGGAGAGGATTTCTTGGCGCTGACGGCAATACAAGTGGCTCTTAAAGGATGGTTTTCTTTTACTACTGGATATCTTCTTTAGGCTTAGCTTATTTTTTTTTAAAGTAATCCTTACATAGTAAGAAATCACATTTGCATGCTGGCATTTTCCTGAGGAAAGAGCAGATCATAACCAGGGCAACGGTTATGGACAGCATCAGGGAGAAGCAAGGCAGGAGGGACCTCGTCCACCTCAAGCCTCCTTGGTGGCAATGCAAAACCCTGATTTGGGAGAAATAGTAAAAAGAAAATAATCACAATATCCTTGTTCCTTAGCACGCAGCAGAACAAAACACAGGATTTGGGCTTAAAAGTGCTCCTCAAACATGCCAGCAGTCCTCAGAGCTCCTGTACCGGTTCCCCTTGGAAGCCGCTCCGATCTCCCGTTAACTTCTCTATTCCCACCCACCAGCTGCTTGAGGACCCCAAATCCACAGAAAAAAAACAAGTAATTTCATTTAAATGTTTGATTTATGGAATTTATATCAACATTATTGTTTTCTTCTTAAAAATAAAAAGGTCAAATCTCAAATAAACACTTTCTACTTTAAGACCTGATTTATTTAAAGAACCTGATTTCGATTATTCCAATAATTTAGTTCACTGACTATGATATTCGAGGTTGAAAAAGTGATCAGAAATTGAAAAATAGAAAAGCCCGTGTCTTCTTACCATATACAAACATAAATACAGGGGATCCGTTAGTTTTACGTACGTAGTGACCAGCAATAACCTGTTAATTTATCCGTAAACAATTCTCTACTTTCAATAGTTAGCTCTAATTATGAAACAAACACTTCACAAAACTATTTTAATTTGGCTCAATTGAATCTGAATTTCCATTCAAACGCAGCTTAATGTTAATCTCAAGAAAAAAAAAAAATAATCCAGCACAGATCTCATTTACTATTTTCAAAACCTGGGAAAAATTATCAACCCCAATGAGTACCTGTTAAGCTACCTAATTGCCTAAATAAAGATGTACCTACCTAATAAATCCTCCCGACTTGCGAAAGAAAAATAGCTGCAAGTTTATTATAACAGGTACCAGCCAACAAGAAAAAAGATTCCTCCAGAAAAACAGTTGGTGAATAAAGATGGGGAACAAGACTAGACCTGGTGATTGAAAGCAAGGGGTTCCATCTCATGGATTTAAATCTTAATTAACCTCAGCAATTAAATCAGAGTGAGCTGCGATGGTGCCATGCGGCCACATGCAAAGGGCTGAAATAATGGGGATGGGACCGCTCGCTTGGTGGGTAGCGCTGATGTATGACGGTGATACGGTGGAAGAGCAGATGACCAGCCACCGCGATGCGGTCGATTTGTGCCATTTTTGGCAAGACCTCCCTTGGCAGCCCCGGCGGCACGGGCCCCTTGCCTCCCCTGGCCCCGAGCATCCTTCCACGTGCCACGCTCGTCACCGTAGAAGCTGTAACACCAAGAGCGAAGCCACCAGGAACATCAGCAAACAACACAAACCGCCTTTGAAATGTTTAATATTTTCTCCAACTATTTAAAAGCTTTCGGCTTCTCCTGTACGCTGTTGCCAATGCTATTATCAAAGCTATCTAAATGGATTTCTTCTTCACAGTTCAACCCATTACTTCATCCCGCAATCAAAACCATCGCAGTCGCTTTTTATGGCTGCATGTTGTATAAGAAACATTTGACTATACCTGCAATGCAGGGTTGTTGTGGGGTTTTTTGTGGTCTCCCCCAATGTCCGCATCCCATAGGCATGACGCCTCTTCCCAGCCCTTGCACAGGCTGGAGAAGTTCTCTCCTCAAATAATTACACTTGGAAAGACCCAGGTATGAAAATAATATCCCAATCTTCTTGCAATGCCCTCTCAAACGGCTGTAAAACTTACAGACAACCTTCTGCTAAACCAGTGGGGAACATTTCATAGAATCATCAAATGCTTTGGGTTGGGAGGGACCATTAAAGATCATCTAGACCAACCCCACACACACCATGGACAGGGACATCTCCCACTAGATCAGATTGCTCAAAGCCCCATCCAACCTGACTTTGAACGCTCCCAATGATGGGGCATCCACAGCTTCTCTGGTCCAGTGTCTTTGTAAGACTTAAATCCTCCTCAGTTGTTCACCCAAAATGAAATTGAGACCAGAGCAGCTGCGTCGATCCTCATTGCAAAGGACCAGACCAGACCATGAGAAGACAATGATGTTTCTGAGCCAGCTGGAGGAGCGCGGGCACCGGGGCAGCAACGGCAATATCCAATGCTTCAAACATTACAAGGTTTGAGAAAGGAGATGGGACACGTCACGGAAAGGCTGAACAACCCCAACCCTCTCAGCCTTTCTCCATAGCAGAGGTGTTCCAGCCTTCTGATAATTTTCGTGGCCTCCTCTGGACCCACTCCAACAGGTCCATGTCTGTCTTGTGCTGGGGACCCCAGAGCTGGATGCAGGGCTCCAGGTGGGGTCTCACCAGAGCAGAGTAGAGGGGGAGAATCCCCTCTCTCAACCTGCTGGCCACACTGCTTTGGATGTGGCCCAGGAGACGATTGGCTTTCTGGGCTGCGAGCGCACATTGCTGGCTCATGGCCAATTCTTCGTCCACCAGTACCCCCAATTCCTTCTCCGCAGGGCTGCTCTCCATCTCTTCATCCCCCAGCCTGTATTGATACTGGGGATTGCCCCGACCCAGGTGCAGGACCTTGCACTTGGCCTCGTTGAACCTCATGATGTTTGCACTGGCCCACTCCTCCAGCCTGTCATCGTCTCTCTGGTCGCCATCCCGTCTCTCTAGAGTATCATTATTTCCTCCCACTGGATTTATTGCCCTTTCTCTCTTGAAGGCATTTCAGCCCCACGCTGGCGTTCCCTTTCATTTCTTGCTTGCCTCCAAGAAAAGTCACAGCGAAGGCTTCACGCTGCACTTGGCAGCCCTGCAGCGCTGGGCTCACGGTCTCAGTCGCTTGGCAAGGGTGAACCCATGTGCCAGGGAAAGCACTTAAATCATGCCAGGACTTTACAAAACACAGAGGAGATATAGTTATCGCCTCAAGGAGCTTACAGCAGTGTTACAGAGGAGAGCTCTTCTCCCTGCCCAAAATCACTCCCGTTTGCTAAATCACTGCTATTGTTTGCAACCCCTTTCATTCCTGCGAGAGAGATGAAGAGCCTGGCCGCAAAACCAGCTCCACGTGCCATGCACGGAGAAATGAGAAAAGCATCTGCCTCGTGACCTGCTGCACTGAAGGACCATCACAGCCAGGAGGGGACGGCAGGGAGGGATCAGGCCCTTTCAGAGCAGCTCACCAGCCTTCGGGAGCAGTCGGAGAGGGTTGGAGCTGTCGGGAGGGCAGTCTGGAGAGCACCGAAAATGGTGCAAAACAGCCTGGTTTCACCTATAGGAGACTTCAAGAGTCTCTTTGTCATCCCAGTGGACTGAGTCCTCCCTCCCTTGTTATCTATCTTCTAGTTAGCCAAACCATTTGCTGTTCCCTCTCTCCCCTAGGCAAGCAGCGTGGTGGGATGCTCATTCAGAGGAGGGTGAAAGTGGGGGGTCACAGCACCAAGAAGGGCAACAAAAGTTCTCATGAGAAAGTTTGCTCCTGTAGCTTCATTTGAGTTACACGCCAGACAGCAGCGAGCAACCAAAAAACGAGAGTCCTGGCTCAGGAGTGGGTCACAGGCATGGCCACCTTCTTTTGCAAACATCTTCCCGTAAGAGCAAGTGATGCAGTTGTCTATAAACCAGATGAAACCCAGGGAAGAGGGATTTTAATAAACACAGGGCAAACATTTGCTACCTAATTAACCAAGAAAGCCAAACGGGAGCATCCTGCACCCTTGCCATCAACCCTAGATTGCTTTGAGGGACCGCAAGGGAGCACCCAAGACCACAATAAAACCAAAGGCAGAGGTATTTGTGGTTTCAGGGTTTTAAGCCCCGCACCCTGAAAGCGATGCATTCACCCGGTGCCTGTTCAAGCTGCAGGCCGCAAAAAACCCTTTTAGATTCACAAAGCCAAAGCGCCAAGAGCCTTCTTGGACAACACACCACGCCGCGTGAACTAACACAGATAGCCCAAAACCATTGGTACAGGTACATACAATTTCATTAAGCCAGCTGAAATCATTTGCATAGATTTTACACAGAGAAAGAAATCCAACGCTGGCTGGGTTTCAAGTCACTTAGGATGCCCCCTCTCCATTTAAAGGGGTGTAAAGATCCCAGCTTAGGTTGAATTGGCCCCATTGCCCACGTAGGCTAACGTCAGACGGGTGATTTGGCAGTCCAACCCTACGCTAAGCCTCACCTGATGTCTCAACCCCTTTTTCCAGGGAAGGGAAAAGAAAGGAGCTGGTATGTTGAGCACCAACGTCTACCCTGAGGTTGTATCTGCTTACAGTATCGCTTGTTGGTCGACGACCAGCAAAGAACACAGGAGAGGTTAATGGCTTGAGCAGCAACAACAAATTGAAAGGAGCAAATAACCTTCAATGTCCCACGACGTGTTCAGCCTCGCTACAACTGTGTTTCTACGACTGTGTTTTCCCTCCAGCCCCTTCAACTATTATGCAAGACAGCAGCATGTCAACGGGCTCGCTACCGCGTCTGCAACCTTCCTGCCGTTATTCCCGCTCCCGGCAGTGTCGCATACAGCCTGAACTGTGTATTTAGGCAATTTATGGTAATGTTACAAACCTGCCTTTAGGACTGGTCCTTTCTCATTTAGAAATGCTTCAAAATTCTTGGAAGACACTTTTATCCAGCAGCACTCCCCTTCCCAACGCTGGCAGACTGGGAGATTTACAGACCGGGAAGGACTCCACGTTAGTTATTTCATACCATTTTTTAAGTTTCCCCCATGCAAAGGAGAGATACAAGGCTATATAAAGGCTCAGGGCACCGTGTCTTCTTCCACCTCCGTGCCTGCCTCATCCCCATCCTCCCAGCTTTGGAGATCAGCAATCTTTAGGTTTATTTCTTCTCTTTGCAAAGCTAGAAAAAGACACATTGCCTAAACAAGCTCACAACTGAAGGGTGGGACGGGATAGCAAGATGAAAAGAAGAAAAACCCATTGATACCAGTGAGAATGATGATGGAAGGTGGTCCAAGCATGGCAGCTTCCTACCATCCTCAGCAAATACAGAGGGACCTGGACAGGCTGGACCAATGGGCTGTGACCAATTGTATGAGGTTCAACAAGGCCAAGTGCCAGGTCCTGCACTTGGGCCACAACAACCCCATGCAACGCTACAGGCCTGGGGATGAGTGGCTGGAAAGCTGCTTGACGGAGAGGGATCTGGGGGTACTGGTCGACAGCCGGCTGAATATGAGCCAGCAGTGTGCCCAGGTGGCCAAGAAGGCCAACGGCATCCTGGCTTGTATCAGAAATAGTGTGACCAGTAGGACCAGGGACGTCATCCTTCCCCTGTACTCAGCACTGGTGAGGCCACACCACGAATACTGTGTTGAGTTTTGGGCCCCTCACTACAAGAAGGACACTGAGGTGCTGGAGCGTGTCCAGAGAAGGGCAACGAAGCTGGGGAAGGGTCTGGAGCACAAGTGCTGTGAGGAGCGGCTGAGGGACCTGGGGTTGTTCAGCCTGGAGAAGAGGAGGCTGAGGGGAGACCTTATCACTCTCTACAACTACGTGAAAGGAGGGTGTAGCGAGGTGGGGGTTGGTCTCTTCTCCCAAGTAGCAAGCGATAGGATGAGAGGCAATGGCCTCAAGTTGCACCAGGGGAGGTTTAGATTGGATATTAGGGAAAACCTGTTCACCAAAAAGGTTGTCAAGCATTGGAACAGGCTGCCCAGGGAAGTGGTGGAGTCCCCATCCCTGGAGGTATTTAAAAGATGGGCAGACGAGGCGCTTAGGGACATGGTTTAGTAGCGGACAGGTACGGTTGGACTCGATGATCTTAAAGGTCTTTTCCAACCAAATGATTCTGTGATTCTGTGAAATGCAGAACATCAGGTAAGGGGATGTTAAAAGAGGGTGAGCTAATGATGCTGGAAAGGGCCAGCAAGTGCCAACACCCAGAGGTGGTGGGATATTTAAGAAGCTAATGCGGGACATCACCCGGCTGCTGACCCAACACAAGCGGAGTGTCTCGGAGCCGATCCACGGAGGAAACACCACTCTCCACGGGTGATTTCCCAACTCACAGAACCCCCCGGTACAGCTGGAGAGGATTTTGTAGACGGATATTGACTGAGGGTTTAATTACTTGGGGATAACAAAAGAGTTTTCCTGTTAAATTTGAAAGTGTTGCTAATGCCACGAGTTTAATCGGCGTCTCCTTTTCTAACGCAGCTGAAATTGAGTAACCAGACACCTGCGACAGAGGGACAAACGAAAAGCCATCGGTTGATACAGAACTAATTTAAGATCCTACTTGTTACCGGATGCATCAAAACCCCCGTCCCTAAAACATCAACCCCTTCTCGTGGGGCTTTTTGGCTGGAGGACATGCCCTGCTAAGATCATCGCCCTGATGGGGTTCTCCATCCCCTCACTACGAGATTTGCTAGCACTACAGGAATGCAGGCATGCATCCAAATTAAGCAGTCTTTTAAAATCACTTCTGACCTCTCCTATGAATCTTCCAATTTGTGAGACCTCTGAAGCACCAGAAACCAGCCAAAGCCACCCCAACGTGCTGGCTGTCCCTCCGTATTACGCATACCCTGTGAGAGATACTATGCCACCCATCTCATTTCTTGCCATAAACCTCCTAGACCCACGACCAGGCTCCGATATGGTTTTTCCTTCTGCATTTTCCATACCCTCATCACATCAGCCTCACCCAAGTGAAGGTGCCCGGCTCCGCCAGCTAAATGCATCTTCGCTGAGCTGCCAATAGGACAATATTACTCTCGGCAGGATGCCGCTTCTGCCTGTAATTAATGTTTCATCATCGTTCCTGAAAGCAAACAGATGCTGCGGTCTCAATCACTCATCTTCTTGTGGCTCTCGCTTTCCTAAAGGGTGGCTGGCATTACCCTGGCCTCTTATTTTCTGTCTTCATCCACCACCTTCTCCCGTGGTTGACAACAGCTCGGTTTATTTTGCCACCTCATGATCAGAGGATCTCGGCCAAAATGACTGCGCTCAGCCTATTTGCCAGGACTTTATTTTCACAGGGATTTCTACACAGTGCTTCTGGCCAAGACCGCGTCTACTCCAATGACTCAGTGGACCCTTCCGTTCAGGTAGGGACTAAGCAGGTTTTTGCTGAGGTCTCCTGCTCTGCTGGCTACTCCCTCCCGTTTCATTGCTCCCCCTACCTCTGCACATCCCTTTCTTCACAATTTCCAAAATGCTGCCTAAATAATCCATAGCTTCAGTTCCCTCTTCATCCCTGCCTGTTTCAGTTCCTCATGTTTAGGCTTCTGCATGCCTCTCCTCCAGAGCTTCCAGGTGGTTAGGTACCTCCTCCCCATCTTTCAGAAGACCAACCCCAACCCAAAGCAGCTCTGCTCACTCCTGGCTCCTCTGGAAGTCCAACTCAAAACCACCTTGCTTGGTTTCTCTCCAGCAAGGGGTCCAATCCCACCCATGGAAAGCCACGGAAGAATCTTCTGAAATGTTTCAGTTTCTCAAGTTCTCCAGCAAAGTTTCCACTATAAAAACTGCTCCACCGCAACATTGGCCTGGAGAAAAGACAAAAGACCCGTTCTAGAAGATGTGATTGCCCAGATGAAGCCGTTTTCAAGGTAGGTCAACTTTCAGCCTAAAACCCATGACAGCGTCCTGTTAAACCGCTTAAGCTAAGATTGAGAATGGAAATGCTGACAACCCCTAATACACAGCTTTCCAACCCGCTGCTCTAATGCTGCAGCAGATCAGTAATTATACCAGGAAGACCAGGGACCATTGTCCCATTAATTAGATTCCTTTTACCCCCATTAGCTCAGACGATTGGACAAAGTTCATTACGGTTTAATTCTGATTAGCTGAAATGGATCTCTTTCAGCATACGAGACAGGCAGGTGTTAGTGGCTTTAGCACCTAAGTCATGCTCCAGCCGGGCGCCCACGCTGAGAGTGACACTGTTTGGGCAGCGCCAGGTCCCACGTCCACGTGGGATAGGACATTAATGCTTAATCGCTCCGAGGCAACGTCCTACCACCCTCGGTGATGGGCTACAGAGCCCTCTAAAATGAGAAGTAAATCGCGAGCAGGTCATAGATGTTCCTCCATCCTGGCACAGGAGTGATTGTCCTTCATCTGCTGATACCGGAGCGTAGTAAACCATATTTCAGATCTCTGGATGTGCTCCAAGCGTGGCCATATTGCACCTTCCCGCTTGCTCTTCTAACGCACAAAACCGTCCGAAGCATCGTGCAAACGCCAAGCGCCGTCACTGCTCTGATCGAAACGCTGCGCGTTTCCATACAGCGGGCGTTTCCCACATATTGCGTGACCGAGTAGATCGACGATCGAGTTATATCCACGCTGTGCAAAGCATAAGCTGATTTTGGAAATCCTAAACAGCAGGCTCAACCCACAAGGCTAATTGTCGAGGATCAAAACCATTTCAACGCTGCATCCGTACCCACAATGGTAGGCTGGTGGCACCGCCTGCTAATTCGAAAGTGGCCAGAGCCATCTGCATCACCTTCAAACCCGAAACAGCCTGAACTTCAAATATTTTCCAAAATAATCAGCCAGACATCTAGCCAAACCCCACTCGAGGCTTTCCCTCCTGCCTGCTGTCCAAAAATACCTGGATGATGTCCAAAAATACCAGAGATGGCTTCTTTTTACATGCTCTTTTTCTCACGCAGGAAATACTAATAATACTAAGAAGAGCAAGAACAGCTGATATATTTCAATTAAAGCAAACTAATATCTCTGTCAGGCAGCAGAGCTCAACGGAAAACCCGTGCATCAGGCACTGACTCAGCGTGGAAGAGGTTAAAGAAGTTCAGCTGGGCTTAAAGGAATTATCCGCCAAGAAAACACCAACTCCTGGCCAGCTCCGGAAAGCCGCGTGCCCACGGCTATAAGGTCTTTGGCTAGGGGTAGATACATATCCACGGTAATGCAATATTTAAAATTAAATTTAATTTACCTACTAAGGCATAGAAAACAGCGTATAAATGCTGCTCCTGATTTTTTTTTCCCCTAGAGAATTGGGTTTTGCCGCCTTTATGTTATCCTAAGGAACAAATAACAAGCTTATGTTTCTACTGCAGGTTTATTCCTCTACATTTAAAGCAGGCGGTTGTTACATACCCATATATACACCCCGTACCGTGGCTTACAGGCACCTCTTACAAGCTGACCCACGAAACAACCGAAGCAGTGTTGTCAGCTTCTGATTTCTTAGCGTGAACTCTTGGCTTCCCTGTAATCAAATGATCCAGGCAGCAAATATACTAATACAAGTGTTGCGTATGCCTGGATAAGGATATATACATCTATATATACGCATATATATTTTATAAATGTATACATATTTTATAGATAAATACAGGTATATCTAAAAAATTTAGATCTACTTCCATGTGAAAGAAAAAAAAGGTCTGACGCTTCTGAGAGCGTCAGTATATAAGATAATCACCGGGCAGACACTTAAAAGAAGTCTGCTCGGAGTCGGGATATACTGTAATGTATAAAAATGATTCAAAGGCACCCATCAAGGGGCAGTGTATTGGTTAGCAATACTAATTGCATTGCCTACATTACAAATGATATTGCTCCATTATTAAAGGGTCGGGACTATTTTATGTGCTCCCATCTATTCAATTGGTATTTCGATCAATGGATGCATTACAAGCTTTCCCTTTAAGAGCCTAATAAACAACAAGATGGAAAGGAAAATTCACCGTAAGATGACGCTTTTAAAAATCCATTTCAAGGGGAGCTATCGGGACTTCGTAAAGCAGGTTGCGACCAAACCAAAAGGCTGGAAATTAGGAAGTTGAGAAGGTCGTGCTAGCCCTGCGGAGAAGGACTTGGGGGTACTGATGGAAGAAAAGCTGGACATGAGCCAGCAGTGTGCGCTTGCAGCCCAGAAGGCCAACCCTGTCCTGGGCTGCATCCCCAGCAGCGTGGCCAGCAGGTCGAGGGAGGGGATTCTGCCCCTCTGCTCTGCTCTGGGGAGACCTCACCTGGAGCCCTGCGTCCAGCTCTGGAGCCCTCAGCACAAGAAGGACATGGAGCTGTTGGAGCGGGTCCAGAAGAGGCCACAAAAATGATGCGAGGGCTGGAGCCCCTCTGCTACGAGGACAGGCTGAGAGAGTTGGGGCTGTTCAGCCTGGAGAAGAGAAGGCTCCGGAGAGACCTTCTTGTGGCCTTTCAATACTTAAAGGGGGCTTCTAAGAAAGATGGGGACAGGCTTTTTAGTAGGGTTTGTAGCAATAGGACAAGGAGTAATGGTTTTAAACTGAAAGAGGGGAGATTCCGACTAGATCCGAGGAAGAAATTTTTTACGATGAGGGTGGTGAAGCACTGGAACAGGTTGCCCAGAGAGGTGGTAGACGTGGTAGATCTGGTTGAAGATGTCCCTGCTCACAGCAGGGGGGTTGGACTAGATGACCTCTACAGGTCCCTTCCAACCCAAAGCATGATTTGAGGATTCTCCCCGAGCACGGGACCATGCTCCAAATGCAGCAGGGCAGAGGAAAGTCAGGGTATGATCTCCACCCCATTAAAAAAACCAACTCTTGGGGTTCCCAACAATCCTCCTGCGATCAGAAATGAGGCATAAATTTTAATATTTGCTATATATTGGTACAGACCAGCTCATTGACATGCGCTGTGCAAAGCCCCATGCAAGGGAAAGGCTTCGCCAGCACCGAAAAGCCCTGCACCGGGCAAGCAAAACATGCTGAACACCAGGATGCACTCCAGCATCGGCTGCCCCATACACCAGAGCGACAATAAACCAGAGTCCAGCCATGCCTAAATTAATGGGGATGTTTCCTAGAGCTTCCCCGACCTTGGGAAGCGCCGTTCCCAGCTTTTACGGAAGCAATAAGGAAAAAGTATCTGCACGTAATCGTGTAACAGCATCTTGCTGACAACACTCAGCATCTCTATGTGCTGCTTGCCGTTTACAAAAACACACAGTCCCCTTAAATCAGGCCAGAGAAAGAGTAAAACCGATACCAATTAGTATGAAAATCGTCCGCTTGGGCTCAGGATTCGGCTTCTAAAATCAACTGCTTGATGGCATCATCCCGAGCAAACCTCACCGTTAGGCTCAGAGAAGTTTCCAAGCATTTCCACTAACTCCGAGGTGGCTCTGCTAGTTAGAGCGCTTAAAAGAGACCTCCCGCAGAAAAAAAACACGGCCGCGTGGCACATTTCAGCCACGGCGGTCATCTACCAGCCTGCTGGGGAATCTTATCCGCGCCGAGCTGTCAGCACGCTAAATCTCAGCGTGGCGACAACTCCATAGGTGCCAAGACAGCCGCATCATTTCTGTGCACCTCTCAGACCGATTTATCAGGTACCTGGGAAAAAAGCACATACGTTGGGCATATAGGCAGGGCAGGCGTTCAATATATTTCCGAGGTGTTTGGACGATCGTCTGCCGAAGCCGTCGCTCATGCGCGGCTTCTAGGTAAAGCCCCAGCAGCGAGAGCATCGTCTGCGTGCTTCCAAGCAGCACAGAGATGCCCTTAATCAGGGACTGTGCAGTGAAATTAGGAAAAGCAGGGTCCAGCACAGAAGCAAAACAATGTGCAAAATGTTTGCAGCATTTGTTGGGAAATACGGGCTGTGAACTTACATCAGTTCCTGATGCAGGATGCAGAGACATCTCTAATAAGGTCGCTGTGTTATATAGGATTTTGACAGCTCCGAGGTGTAAAATCCACCAGTCCCCAATTGCAGCACGTCGGTGCTGCGAAGCGATGTGTGTTCGACGTGTATGCGAAGATCGACAAAAATTCACTGTTGCTCTCTCATTAAAACTAAATTAGCCGTCAGCCTTTCCCGCGCAGGACTCGTACAGAGCTGTCTCCCTCTGCTGGCACCAGAGCCAGAGCAACTCACGGCTCCAGAACAAAAAAAAAAAAAAAAAAAAAGGGGAAAACTTCCTAAAGAAACCCAAAACCAGCGTCCGGCTCACGGCACTGACACGACGCTCCACAGATGTGTTAAGGTGGGATGTAACTCGGTCACTTCCATGGCATCATCATCCCCCACTCGACATCACCCCCCTCTGTGCAAAGGTGGATGAAGAAGGATTTTAATGATGCTCTAAGGCCCAAGTTCGCAAGCAGGCAGGTACCAGTTCGGCACCTCTAGCTCATTTTCCCACACAGGGTTTGGTCCTCGCAAGGATGCTCGGCCACCACACCCATCCCAGGACTCCCAAGTATCTCCACTGTGTTTACAGCAAAACCTAAGAACAGAATCACAGAATCACAGAATCATTTGGTTGGAAAAGACCTTTAAGATCATCGAGTCCAACCGTACCTGTCCACTACTAAACCATGGCCCTAAGCACCTCGTCTGCCTGGCTTTTAAATACCTCCAGGGATGGGGACTCCACCACTTCCCTGGGCAGCCTGTTCCAATGCTTGACAACCCTCTCCGTGAAGAAGTTTTCCCTAATATCCAATCTAAACCTCCCCTGGCGCAACTTGAGGCCATTGCCTCTCGTCCTATCGCTTGCTACTTGGGAGAAGAGACCAACACCCACCTCACTACACCCTCCTTTCAGGTAGTTGTAGAGAGCGATGAGGTCTCCCCTCAGCCTCCTCTTCTCCAGGCTGAACAACCCCAGGTCCCTCAGCCGCTCCTCACAGCACTTGTTCTCCAGACCCTTCCCCAGCTTCGTTGCCCTTCTCTGGACACGCTCCAACAACTCAATGTCCTTCTTGTAGTGAGAGGCCCAAAACTGAACACAGTACTCGAGGTGCGAAACGTCATCTTTCGAACCAAAGGCGGACCTAACACCCGATTGAGAAGAAAAAGAAACAACCAGATGCGCTCCAACTTTATAAAGCGCTGACACCAGCACAAATGGAAAAAGCAACAGCTGGAAAAGCTGAGATGTTTTTCGCACTCCACGGCGTGCAAAAGCTGGAGGGAGACCGTCCCTGGGTCTCACCAGGCTTTCCTGAAGAGCAGGAGAAGTTGTGAAGGCCACCTTCTCCCACAGCGACAGCATCAGGGAAAACAAGTCCTCACGGCGCTTACCCGAGCTGCTTTCCCTTGTTTTTACAGATGGGAAACGAAGGCACAGCTTTCCCCAAAACAGCCTGGGAACAACGGCATGGACACTCAAAAGAAAAGAGCTGAGGGATCTGCCATGGGTTCCCCAGGACCTGGGGGAACAGCCACTTCACCACGCGCAGATGCGCGAAGCCGGTACACTAATGAAAATTCCCTTCCACATCATTAAAAAGTGTTTTGCCTCCCCTTGCCCGGCCCAAAATAATCACGTTCAAAATATATGTGACCAGAGGACCATAAAAGACCACATGGCCGCGGCCAGGGCCAAGGAGGGAAGAAATGAAATGCATGATTGCAACAGCAGAGCAATTACCTCCCATTCTGGATCCTTTCAAAATCAATATTAAGACACTAAAACTGATTAGGCCAAGTCTGGTGGTGCCCCCGAAGAGATGACACGAACTGGGAAAGGTGCGGGCTGGGGGCATTGCTCCTCTCCCTGTCCCCAACGGAGACAACCACAACCTGTCCCCAACGAGAGCCAACATCGGCACGACGGCATGCCACCGGCTGGGCGAGGATCCGGGGGAGGAAGGAAAGCAGAGTGTGGAGAAGACGACAGCGAGATGGCTATAATTTATACTCTCCTGCCTATACTTTATGGCTTTCTTAATTCGGCTCCTGCTACTATTAATGTAGTTAATGTTGAGATTATATCTATTTTCTGGCGTCAGGCAGTGATTTATTCAAGCCATTTTTCCGGTGCCGGCTCCCACGCTGTTAAATCAAGCGACTTGCCAATTAAGTGCTGACTGGGGAAGTGGATGCAATCTTAACAGATATCTAACCGCAAATTAAACCGGGTGTTTCTTACGCCTTGCGGTGCGCAAGGCCAATCCGCTGAACCTTGCTGAGCTGGGAAAAGAGAAAATAAAAACAACCCCCAAACCAAAAGAGAAAAAAAAAAACACCACTAACTTGCAGAAGAAAAGAAACAAGTTGCCTTTCCCAGCGGCATGGTGCTTGTCACCCAAACCTTGGGTGCCTGATACTTTATGGACTCAAACTCAAGACAACCACCACCCAGCAGTGAAAACCAGGCAGCAGAGAGGAGCACAGGATGGAGAATTCAAGGGTGGGTTTGGAAACAGCTGTTTTGCAGAGCAAAGAAGGGAGCAGGAGCTCTCTGACCCACCAGCAACTCCAGGTCTCCCAGGGTTCATGCAAGACCAAGTCATCTCGGGCTTACAGCAGGTGACTCCAACCACTGCCCAGGGCTCATTTTTGATGTGAAATCTCAAATACCCCTGGACATCGTGGTGCCTCAAGATACCATGTGCCACGATCGGCAACAGCAATGCCCAGAGGTCTTGAGGAGAGATCACATAACCACAGAATGGTTGAGGTTGGAAGGAACCTCTGGAGGTCATCTGGTCCAACCCCCTGCTCAAGCAGGGCCACCCAGAGCTGGTAGCCCAGGACTGCATCTAGAAAGTTTTTTTTAATATCTCTAAGGAGGAAGACTCACACCCCGAAGGAGCTTGGGAGGTTCTAGGGCTCCCCAGCACCTTGGTGGGACTAGCTGGCCTACATCATCTGCCCAGGGCTTTGCTGCACCAGGACACATCATCACCTACTCACATTTACCACGTTCTTCCCCCAAACACAGCTCCCCATGCAAGGGGGGTACCAAAATGCCCGTTGCAGATCCTAGAGCATCTTCAGCAGCACCCAAACGCAGTCACGGTCTGTAAGGAGGACACAGCACGGTGCAGAGGAGCATGTCCAAGAGGTTCCCCTTTGGTAGGTGACCACCAGGAAGCACAGAAATGGCTCAAAAGCTGTTTTCCTGCTCTCACGAAGAGGCACCGAGAGCTCTGCTGCTTCCCAGCCTGCGACCCGACCATTAGTAATACTTCCCTGCATCTATTATTTGCCTCGAGAGCTATAATGAAAAGCAATACACGAAACTAAGCGCTATTATTAATAATTGTGAAGAGTTGTGATAACAGCTCATGATAAGTGGTGAACGTTTTTATGTTCCTTGAATATTGAGCAGGCATTACAAAAAAATAAAAAATAAAAGGGGAGGAAAAAGCCAATACATACATATAGAGCAGTAGAGAAATTCCAAAGATCCCCACGCTCGGGCTGTACCTATGGCCAGGAATTAAATCGAAGGACAAGAATAACCAGGTAAGATGCTGCAATGTGTCCTGACAGGCAAAAAGCGACCTGGAGGGAGGACTGGAGCAATTCTTGCCAGCTGCTGAAATTCAATCTAAGGGAAACACCATCCAGAGCTCCCATCATAAATACTCAATCAACAAGGACAAATGACTTCGCAAGCCTCCATCGCAATAAAAGGATCGTGCTCCTGGGTGGCACAAACGAGAGCGACTGCCTGGCTTTGCAATATTAAAGGAAAACCTCACGCTTGCTAACCTCGCTTTGGGAAACCCAAATCGGTTCCCTGGCGTATGAGATGAACCACACCCGCAGAACGCAAACGGACTGGTACGTTATTTACCATGGTTGCAAAAGACCAAAATATTTGGCAATGTGTGCTTGCAGCCCAGAAAGCCAATCATGTCCTGGGCTCCGTCCAAAGCAGTGTGGCCAGCAGGTCGAGGGAGGTGATTCTCCCCCTCTACTCCATGGTGCTGAGACCTCACCTGGAGCCCTGCGTCCAGCTCTGGGGTCCCCAGCACAAGAAGGACATGGAGCTGTTGGAGCGGGTCCAGAGGAGGCCACAAAAATGGTCAGAGGGCCAAAACACCTCTGCTATGGAGAAAGGCTGAGAGAGTTGGGGTTATTCAGCCTGGAGAAGAGGAGGCTCCAGGGAGACCTTCTTGTGGCCTTTCAATACTTAACGGGGGCTTAGAAAGATGGGGACAGACTTTTTAGTAGGGCCTGTAGCGATAGCACAAGGGGTGATGGTTTTAAACTAAAAGAGGGGAGATTCCAACTAGATCTAAGGAAGAAATGTTTTACGATGAGGGTGGTGAGACACTGGACCAGGTTGCCCAGGGAAGCTGTGGATGCCCCACCATTGGAAGTGTCTAAGGTCAGGTTGGATGGGGCTCTGAGCAACCTGATCTAGTGAAAGATGTCCCTGCCGACGGCAGGGGGGTTGGACTAGATGATCTTTGAAGGTCCATTCTGACCCAAACCATTCTATAATTCAATGATTCTATGATTTTACAAAGCAATTAAAAATCCTAAAGTGGTTGAAGCTCACAGAGGGAACTTCAAGAGGATGTGGGGAAGCTGGTACCCAACTTCTGTCGGTCTCCGGTGGAAGCTGTCCACCTTGCTCCAAAACTCCAAGTACATGCCATGTGCTGCGACACTGCCTGATCATCCTATCATTACACACAAATTAAGTCCTCAAATATCAACGAATACTTCAAGCAGGACTTCAGAAACTCCTTTTCAATCTTAGTATTAAAGTAATACACATTTCTCTTCAGCAATGGGTACTCAACAACCTGATGAGCATATTACTCTAAGGGTTTGCATAAAAAAAAGATAAATTATTTGAATTTAGCAGACAAAAACCCGCTCACACAAAGGCGTTCTGGCAAAGCCATTCGCGGTCACCTTCACTGCAACAGTTTCAATCATGCTGCAACAAATTGGTAAGATTAGCTATTAAACACTCAGGGAGATCGGCTGGCAAATTTGAAATATTCAGCTAGTCTAAAAATCTATTGATTACTGCAAAGGTAGTTTACTACCACCCTTAAAACTGGCCTAAAAGTGGTATTTAAAACAGTGTTTAATTATGTAAGTTGGCTACATGGCAGCATGCACAGCAGCGGAGTTTTAGCTCCTTCTTTTCCGATTTGAAGTCTCACGCAGGTTCTTTTTGGCCACATCATCACTTATTTTGGGGGAAGTCCACCAAGGGTTAAGTGCTGCGCAAAGCACAACGCGAAGAATGTCTCTGGCCTAAGAGATACAACATCGTAACTCACCCGTCACACCAGGTTCTCAGCCAAATACGCTGCTCCATTGACAATGTATTTTAAATCACATATTAGCATTGATCCAATTAATGCAGCTCTTGCTAAACCAGATGATTTCTGAGTCTCCTCCTGGCCATCACATATTCTTGTTGCATTTAAAAGGAGCAGAGGACCTGAGGCCAATCTGAGCTTTCCCCTCTTCTTGTCTTGAAGGCACTTTGCAACAAGCAGCTGGTTTCATCCCCACCTATTAACTCATTTTATTTTTCCTGCCCAGCTGCTTAACCCCCAAATCTGACAACGCTCAACTGTTGCATGTGGGGATGCTCCCCTAGCTCTGAATTTTTTAGTTTCTTTCTAATCCCATCAGGACATCCTGCATCCGCCCTTGTCCCGCTCTCCGCAGCCTCAGGACAGGCAAGCTGGAGAAGAAGCTTGCCCTGATTTTTCAGGGCAAGTGGCATATGGACATCACGGTCTCATGTCCTTCTAGTGAGGAGATGCCAGAAGCATGGCAAAGAGCTCAAAAAAGGCTCAACGGGAGACTGTGAGGATGGAAAGGTCCAAGAATGGGTAGGGAAAGCCCATGCAAAATCCAACGGGCTCATCTGTGGATGGGCAATATCCACAGTCCACGGCCCAACCAGCACCAGCTCGCAACCAAGCCCCCGGTGGCACCTAAGAAATTTTCCGAAAGCTTATTTAACCCCATCCCTACAAGGATACTCTTCAACACCTCCGTCCAATGTTGAAGCCACGCTTTGTAAGTTGACCGAGCTGGTTACACGTAGAGCTTTGCCATGAGAATCCCATCATCCATAGGAGGCCCCAAGTGACCAGCTTCTCCACAGCTAATGAGACCCTTCTACCATTGCTAATTACACCAGTCGGGCTTCGTTCCCCTTCTCCCTCTTCCAACATCTCTATTCTTGTTCCTCAAGACACATGTAAATGGGTCCTTCGAGTTGAGGCAACACCCAAGAACCCAACGGTGGGAGAAGCCCAGGACATGTCGCTTTGAACGGTGCAGGGACAAACCAGCTCCGTTTATCCCGCCTGTCATTCCCCAGCTCCGTCACGGCTGAAGAATCAGAGGAAGAGACCTACATGTCTCCAAATAAAAAAAAAAAATAAAATACAAAATCCTTTGAAACCAGCTCCAAATTAAGAGCTGCACCGAAGCTGTCAAGCCCCTGCTAGCTGAGTCTACAGCACCTTCTGTGCGAAAAGGGAGCTTAGCCCATTTATTAGAATGATGAAAGCAAAGGGATCTAAAAATTGCACTCCTTCATTAATGAGCAGCCGAAGGGATCGGTAAGCATAATTTCAGAGGCTAGTAATATTTTATATAATCGCCGAGTGGTTTAAATTGAAAACCCCCAACTGAATCAATATTTACCGCATTGAAACGAAATGAATAGTAATAAGTCACTAAGCTCCCTGTCCTGTTTCATAAAATAAAAAATTATAAAAATGAGCACAGGCGCAGAGCGACTATCACATTAACTTTTACGGCACTTGGGGAGTCATAACCGACTGTTCTCATAAAATAAAATTTTAAAAAACCTGCCGGAGGAAGCCTTGCTTCAGCATCGCCAACAGAAAAAAAAGCCAAATAGGAGCCGAGAGTTTCACAAACGCAGGCAAAAAGTCTCCCAGCAGCCCAAAGCCCCGCTCCCCGGGTGGGCAGCGCGCTCTCAGCTGCTCGCCGAAGCGCTTCCTACCCGATTTCACGTGAAGGCTCTGCCGAGAAACCCTCCCAGCCAGACCCCAGCCTCCGGAACATTTCGGGTAGCGCGATGCCACAGCTCTGGATACGGCCAACGCAAACCCTGCCCTCCCTTGCATCTGGTTCACGCAACCTGTGTAGAGGTGGGAGTGATGGAGACCAGCGGGCAGCTGCCCGCTCCGATGCCATGGGACTGGGGAGCAGGTCTGGGGGTAAGGGCAGCGCTGCCTAACACTCGCCCTGCCCAAACACAAACCCATTGATGCTAAAGGATTAACCTCCGCAGCGACAGCGTGCCTCGTTAGTCCCAACAACACAGCTTCAGGTGCTGTCCAAGGAGGTCTTTTTTCTCCCCTCTTACTCATCAGGCTTTTTATTCCTAAAGCCCTGGGAGTTCAGAACAGCATCATGGCCAAAAGTTTAATAAAAAGAAAACACATTTCTGTAGCACCTTTGATACACTTGGATCCACATTTCAACACTTCCCCCAAGGAGAAAACTGTCCGCCCATCATCTTACGTTGTGGAGAACCAAGGTCAGGTTGGCCAGGGCTTTGAGCAACCTGATCTAGTGGGAGATGGCCCTGCCCATGGCAGAGGGACTGGTCTAGATGATCTTCAAAGGTCTCTTCCAACCCAAACCCTTCTGTGATTTGATGATTCTAAGCTCCTGAAGAATATTTAAGTGGTGGATCCCACCGATGGCAGAAGATGAGAGCCCTGGCTTCTCACCATCACCTCCATCACCAAAACCCTCCCTGTTCAGAGTAACCCAAGTGCGTTGCTCACGCGCAGAAAAGAAATAACCCTGATGCAAAAATATTCCCTCCTGTAGAAAGATCCAAGATGGGGGTGGGTAAGTACTCAGAAGCAACCTGGATGAACCTTTTTTTCGTATTTTATTTTTTCAAGCAGCTTTTTCTTTACCCCTCAAGGTTCTGCTCCTTTTTTGAAGCAACTTCAGCTGCTTGCCTGAATTCCCATCCTTCTCGTTCATGCTTAAAAGGTAATTTCAGGCTTGCCAAGTATTAACAAAAACAGCAGAAAGAGATTTTTACCTAATATAAACTATAAAAATAGAAACGCCAACTTTTTAGCTCACTTCACCAAAGCCATCACCCTGTCCCACGCAGTTTTTTTACATGGATAGAAAAAAAAAAACAACCCACTCGTGTCTTTGGACTTCCATGCTGGAGCTTCCCAGCATCTTCCCATCTCTTCCCTCTGACCAAGGGCACGTGCCCGCACCCCGATCCCCGCTGCAGTGGTGCCGAGCCCTGTTTCGGGTTGAAACATGGTTATTTTAGGTGCAGAAGAGACCGGGAATTTGTTAGGAGGGAAGAGGAAAATGTTCTCGTTGTCTCACTCGTGAACACAACTCCCACAAAAGAAAGTTCCTTCCCGTGCCAAAAATAACGCTTCCCTTTTCCCCCCTTTTATTCTTGCATTTAAAAAGGAACTTAAAGCAAGCAGAGATGCTGCCTTCTGCACCCCCTGCTCCTCCTTACCGAGTCATAAAACCTTTTTCTGTATAAAATATCCCAAATTGGAATGGCTTTGGAGTTTCCCCGGGGATTCACCCACCTCCATTCACACGCTCCTTTCCATGCCGGAGGACGGCAGGAACGCCTGCCGCAGCGTCGATCTGAATTCACTACCGATAATTCGAGCAGCAATTATTAAATCCAGATTTGTTTGGAGGGGATTAAAAGAAATTATTTGCAATCAAAACATATTTCGGCTTGGAAAACCGTTGACGCTCGCGGACAGGTGGCTGCGGCATTCGTGCCAAGTTCGGGAACCCCTCTGCCCTTTTTTTCCCACTTTCCCAGCTTTAACAGCTGTGACCTCTCAGACCTCCCCGTATCCTTCTGCAAATCCTCCTTCCAGACGAGCCCGGCCGGCAGCGCGAGCCGCAGATGCTGCAGTGCCCGACCGGCACCCGGGGATGGACGGATGGATGGACGGGGAGCGGGGAAGCTGCCGGGTGCAGATGGTCGGCTTCACCGCGAGCCCTGCCGAAAGGGCACCTTGTGCCAAGGGTGGGCGCGAATCCGGCTTCGCGCTGAAACCCAGCTCTGCCGCGCACAGGATCCGGCCCAGGGGAGAGCCACGGAGAGGATGCTCCTGCCCGGCAGCGGGCAAGAGGCTTTGCAAAGCCTAAGCCGTAAGCAGCACTTCTGGCTTCACCTAGAAGCAAGACGGTACCGCAGGCAGCGGATAAATCCACAAATTATTTCCCCAATTCAATGTTACAGCAGCTAGGCAAGTTAAAAGCAATTAATTTCGAAGTTCCTTGCCGCCGTTAGAGACATCCAAAGCACCGCTTACAAGTCCTCACATTATTTTTGCTCAGTAAAGATCATCCCATGTGAAAACCACACACCCCCTAACGAAAAAAGCCCGAGGTTCGGAGGAAACACCGCGGCTTCGTCCCAGAGCAACCTCCATCAGCCAGAGAATTTGGGTGTAGAAAGAAGAAACGGCGGTGCTCTGCTGCGGAGAGATTAAACCTGGCAGGAGCGGAATTGCTCAGTACTAAACAAGCTAATTCTGATTATTTCGAAGGCAGCAGAAGGAAATAAATGCCCAGGGATGGAGCAAGCTGATTACGTAGGTCTTAGGTGTACAGTAAGGTATGAATATAACTTCTTATTTAGGTATTTGCCTGCATATCGAGTATAACGTACACTTAAACTCAACTGGAAATATTCATTATCTCAGCCCGAGGGCAAAACACCTCTGACCAACCCCGGGAGAGATGCGGGAGCCTGCTGCCGTGGGTACCGCAGCATCTCCCCGCTCCGTTCCTTCCCCCCGTCGCACGAAGCAGTTTCCAGCCGCCCAGCAAAGCTCTCAGAGATCTTATTTACGAAGGGTCAGTCCCACTCGCGAGCCAGCCCCACGCCATCCTCCAAACTTGACGTTCGTATCCTATTAAACCATTTTACCTCTTAGCTGTCGCCTATAAGGACATGGAAACAGCCGAGCTTTTAACGGACGGCTGATTAACGAAGCGGCAGAGCGAGATACCAGCTCGGTCTTTGCTTTCTGCAGCCCGATTGCTGCCAGCAAAGGGTTTGCTCAGAGCAGGAGCAGCACCCACAACGCGCGCATCCCTCTGCGTTCGCTAATCCAGGAGTTTCTTCCAGCCTTTCGAGAAGATTTTATTTTTTTTCTCACGCCAGGAAGAAACAGATGGATCCATCCTTCAGCCTGAAAGAAGACTAAATGTTTACTTAGCGTGGAAAGAATTAATCAGTTGAAAACGATGCTCGAGCATTTGCCAAGCGACCTCTCTGCCCCCGCAAACCGGTTTGCTCTTTCCCGAGCCCCGAGACCTGCCCGGGCACAGCCCGACGCGGGCAGCCCAGATGCTGGCAGCAGTTGGACTCGGCTCAGCGCAGCAGCTCGCAGCGAGGTTTAAACAAAGGTATCACAATTTTACCGTCACCGGGAGCTGATAAGAAGTGATTCGGGTCATTTCTGCGGCACGGAGCTGCCATTCAGCCATTCCTCACTCCCCCTTTCCTCCTTTTTTTTGTGGTTTTGGTTTGGTTTTTTTTAAATACCAATTTTCACACCGGAATCGGCACAGGAAAACTCCTCAGATCGATCTGCTGAAAGGCTGGAGAAGTTACGACCCTTCGTAGCAAAAATCATTTGGGGAAAGGGGTGCAAAAAAAAAGCAATTCTGCCGTTACTAATCTCTTAGTAGGGTAGAAATTTAGAAATGAAATACATCACTCACTCCCGCAGCTGTCACCATCAGGTGAAAAATCAGTGATTGTGTAAATACCCAGTGCCGGAAAAAATATTCTGAAAATGGGATGCTGTTAGGAGGGATTATTAGCCTTCGAAAAAACACTTCCAAAGGCTCAAAACCGCTTCAAAATGAGTTTTAAACACGGCATGCGCGCAATTTGGAAAACTATATCCCCAAGCAGATTTCATCTGGCCAGACTGCTCAGTTGCTGCTGAAACCTGGGCGAGAAAGGGTGAATACTATCATATAAAATATATTTTTATTTTAAAGCTACAGCTGGCTTCTGGGGAATTTGGATGGACAAAAGGAACAGCGGTACCTGAAACCTCGTAGTCCCATGAGATATTTTATCCTGGAGCATCCAGGTAGGAAGAAATAGGTGCCCCCGGACAGAGTGAGCATCATCGAGAGGGGTTAAAGGGCTTTGGAGACTTGCTTCGATTCCCAATGTCACCACGCTCAGTCCCTGCGTGACCTCAAGCAGACGTGTCCCCAAGACCGGACGAGAAGGGTATCAACGCTCCGCTTTTTTCCACGTGGCATCTGCCCTGGTTGCCCGGGGTCCATCCTAGAACCTGCGCACTAATCCATAAATAACGTTATAACATCTGTAATTAATATTTTGTCAAGTATTGGAACAGGCTGCCCAGGGCAGTGGTGGAGTCCCCATCCCTGGAGGTATTTAAAAGACGGGCAGACGAGGTGCTTAGGGCCATGGTTTAGTAGTGGACAGGTACGGTTGGACTCGATGATCTTAAAGGTCTTTTCCAACCAAATGATTCTGTGATTCTATAATTTTTCTACTAAAGCTTTCCCTGTGCTTTTGTCGGAGTTAACGATTTGAGTTCAAAGTGCTTTTTCCACCTCCGCGCTGCATTTCAAGATCCTCAAACACGGACTCTAAGTAAATGAAGAGCGAGGGCAAGCCCTCACCTGCCGGCCACATACATGCCATCACATTTAGGGTATTTTGGACGTAACCTAGAGGAAGGGAACGATTGCTGCCTTCACCATGCAAAGACCACTCCCACCCCAACGCATCGTGGCAAGAGGTGCTGCGTTGAGGCTCCAGGAGATGACACGTAGACCCAACCGTGCAGAGGGGCAGCAAACCCTCTGCAAAGCCATGGCATGGGGAGGACCATCTCAAATCTGGTGTCCCAGCACCTGAAGATGGGCTCCCCAACGCCGGAGATGACCTCTCCGGTTGCCTGGGGACAAACTTTCCCATCTCCCACCTGAGTTCCTGCACCAGATGATCCAGCCCCGACTCAAAATTGCTGATGCGCAGCTGAAAACTCCCCAACTTTTAATCTGTATAAACCTCCTCGCTAAAGGATGTTCTGCTTTTCTTTGATAGCTGCTGTACTCTGAAAGCAAGGAGAGGCGGTCACAAAAGAGGAGAAAAAAAAAAATCCCGGCTAATGAATTACCGCTCATCAGCAAATCCTCTACTAACCGACTGTGCATGTGCTCTCTGCCTATTATAAACACTAAATAAAACATATTAGCTTAATACGCCACGGGGTTGGAGCAACCGGTCAGCAAGACGTTGCTGATGAGCGGTAGCTCGTTGAGAAGCCACGCAACCACTTGCGAGCACATCTGCACTGTTATACAATGCAGGCGATGCCCTACCTGCTGGTTTTAGTCCCTAAAGGATCTTTCAACTTGGCTTGTCCAGCCTTGGGAGCTGGTAACGCTTGTGCGGCACCAACGATGCGACTGGGAGATGGTGGGCTTGGTGTGAGAAGCCCCAAGCCCCCCGTTACTCCCCAGCATCCCTCAAAATAAGCGTTCCTTGCAAGGCTGACTGAAATGCAGTCTCTCTTTTTTTTTTTAAGCTCGGTTATCATTTTGGTTTATCCTTTTCTACAGGACCCTTTGGTCAAACAAGCGTCATGGGTGTAATAGAGGTCTCCGTGCAGAACGATGCTTTGCTCACAAGCCTGCTTAGCTCTCCAGGAATTGGTATTTGGGTGAACATTTACAGCTGAAATCACTTGGCCCAGGGAACCTCCTCTTCTCTCTGCCCCACACTAGGGCACAGCATGAAGGGTTCACTCTCACGGGGAGATAGAGGAAAGGTGGCAGACTGGAAACAGAAAGAGGTTGCATCAAACAGGCGTTCACAGACACCAGCATGGATCCAAAATCTCCTGGTCCCAGGCTGGTGCCCACACTGTTGACCCACGCTGGCTGTATCTCTTCTAGCAAGTAGTGTGGACCCTTCAGAGCAGATCTGTAGAGGCAACCTGGTGCTGAGACCCAACATCCACACTACAAATTAAATTCATTTCAGCAAAAACATGTCCTTTGCTTTGCTCCTGCCTGTTCTTGATGACCCAGTGCCCACCAGCAGCTGGAGAGCATCCTTGGGACTGGTTTCATCTACAAGGGGTTGAGTTTGAGCCTCCAAGACCGGTCTGTGAAGCTACCTGAAGCCCAATAAGTGGAGATGTTCCGCTCAGGAGACCAACTTCAAAACATTGTCCTGACCCAGCCGAAAATCCTGCCGAGGATGCAGCTGCTGCCTGCCATGAGGGACAGTACCATGCTCTTCTCCAGTGGTTTTGCACCATTAAACTTTGTTTTCAGGGATAAAAAAATGAAAGAGAAGGAAGACCTTCCATTTATACGTTATCCAGGCTACAGACCGGTTGGCTTCCAGCTCATTTCCATCCAACGTGGGCATCTCAGGCCAAGAGGGTACGGTGAGTTCAACATCTCATGCGGCTGGGAGTTTGCCTGGAGGACGGCTCTCAGCGGACACCGGGAAAGAGCCTGGTGGTGGAAACCACCTCTTACATATCTTTAATTTACAGAAGACATCTGTGTTTGGCTGGGTTTAAGTATCACAGAAGCAAAACCATGCCCCGATGATGCTAAACGAGAAGACGCCACTTTTATTCTCAACTACGCTCACCGTTTCCGTGTCCATACGCTCTCCCTACGGCCAAAACCCAGCTTTCTGCATTTCTTCCCCTAAATCCAGAGAGCAAGATGTTTGCTGGGCTACAGATCTAAAGCCACATTTCAGCAGCCAAAGAAGAAGCCACGTTATCCCCAGGTGCCTTGTGCCCACAGGAAAAAAAGGTTCTTTTCCAGACCTCTGCAGGAAATGCAAGGCACTTCCCCCAAATATCGTAAGGCTGTCAGCTATACCCCACTAATTCAGAAAGGGAGGGAAAAAAAGCAGAAATTCTCCATTTTTTCAGCCAAACGAGTCAAGCATCTCCTTTTTCTGCTCACAACCAACACAGATCCAGCACGCGATGAAGCTGCAAGGTCTCCCAGCAAGAAAAGATCAGGGTTTAGGGAACAGCGGGCTCCCTGAAGAAGGATGCTCCAGGCTCCGGGGAAGGGCTGATCCAAGATCAACACAACACCCTGCCGAGTAAATAACCCATCATTGCCTCCCCAGGTTCGGATGTGACAGTTTTCTTTTTAATAGAATCCATTCAAAACTTGCCTACTCCATTAACCAAAATTAAAAAAAGAAAATCCCATTATTCTTAAGTATTTTCATATGCATTTAAAGCTGGTAGTTAACCTCTGAGTCCCGTTTTTATTTTGTTTTCATTAGTTCCTCCGAAGTAGAGCTCGATTACTGCGGCCGACCCCTCGAGGAGGAAACCTGAGCGCTCCCCCCAGCGCCGGCGGCCTCGAATTCATGCAAAAGCAGCACAAAATACAACCTCATGGCACGAGGTTGCCCCGGCACGGGACGGGACTGGGGGGACTGGGAGGACTGGGGGGCAGCTCCCGGCTCCCGCTGCAAAGCTGCCCGTCTTGAATTTGCTGCTCAGCCGGTCGGCTGGGAAAGCCCCCAGCTGTCAGCTCTGGTTTGGGGGAAAGCAATAGGGGGAAAAAAGGGGATAAAAAGGAAAAAGGGCAGGGGGGGGAGGAAAAAAAGGGCAAAAGGACAAAAGGAAAAAAGGAAAAAAAAGAAAAGAGGGAAAAAAGGGGAAAAAGGGAAAAAAGGAAAAAAGTGGAAAAGGCAAAAAGAAAAAAGGGGAAAAAAGGGAAAAAAAGGGAAAAGGGAAAAGAGGCAAAAGAAAAAAGGGAAAAAAGGAAAACAGGAAAAAAGGAAAAAAGGAAGAGAAAAAAGGGAAAAAAGGAAAAGATTAAAAAAGGAAAAAAGGGAAGAAGGAAAAGAGGAAAAGGGGAAAAGGGGAAAAGAGGAAAAGAGGAAAAAAGGGAAAAAGGGAAACAGGGAAAAAGGGAAAAAGGGAAAAAGGGGAAAAAGGGAAAAAAGGAAAAAGGGAAAAAGGAAAAATATAAAAAAGGGGAAAAGGAAAAAGAAAAAGGAAAAAGAAAAAAGGAAAAAAGAAAAAGGACAAAAATAGGAAAAAGGAAAGAGGAAAAAGAACAAAAGAAAAGAGAAAGGCGGGGAAGAGGGGAAAGAAGAAATGGAAAAAAGAAAAAAGAAATTAAAAAAAAAAAAGGAAAAAGGGAAGACTGAGTGCTATAAAGTATCTGTCTGTCTGCGAGGGGGGAGCGCTAAGCGTATGAAAGATTAATCCCGAGCTTTGCCCAAAAGAGGCGACATTGTTTTTTAAAGCCTCTAAACTAGTCCCTAACAGAAACTGGATTATGCCAGGCCAGATGTCAGGGCTTCTCAGAAACAATACGGGGTTGTGTATCTCATACCATCCTCATTAAAAAGATTAAAAGTACTTCCTATAGAAAAAAAAAAAAAATATGTATTTTCAAATGGGAGACACAGTTTCCTCCTGCCTGTAATGTCTCCAATCCCGGCAGATGAATTTCACTTTAATGAGATGTCATTTTGGAGAATGGTTTAACATCCCTTCAAAAAAAATCTTAGCCCTAAACCTCGTAAAACCACGTCGAGATTATTAAAAAAAAATTTACCACACAGACAAAATAAAATAAAACAAAATAGAACCCGCCAATTCGCAGAATCCATGACACGGCCATTTTTAAATGTGATGGAAAAGGCTTTCCAAGTTATCTGCTTAAACACAGGCTTTCTGTTTACTTCTCACTTTCATGTCAAATGAATTTGGGAAGAAAAAAATTGACAGGAACTTTAAGGACATTAGTCACATTTCGACTCCTTTTTCAGATTAACGCATCAAAAGCCGGGGAGGCAGAGGAGTATTTTATCATCTTGATAAAAGAAAATTAACTCCTGGTGCCCCAACCTCTGCCCGTAGGGTTACGATGCTCACAATCCTTCACCAACGTGCAAGGAGATCCAGGAGCAATCGGTGCCGGGAGCAGAGGAGGCAAAATCCCACCGGAGCATCATCCGAACAAGCGAAATAATTTACAAAGATGTGCTTAAAACCCCACCCAAAAATCGGAGGTTGCAGTCTGGTCCTTGCAGGCTGGCCCCCAGCTTGAAAAGCAGCATCTTGACTACAGCACCAGTCCAGTTTGTGCTCCAAACTGGTCTGCGGGAGGTCAGGATCCCACCTCTTGGACCCCTTCTCCTCGCTAAAGCGAAGGTACCGACGGGTGGAAAAAATAAATGGACCGAGGAGAGAAGACAGCCTTTGCTGAGAGCTTTAAAAGAAAAAATAGCATCCCTGTCTGCTCACCATATATGATAACTTCGATTAAAGCTTCCCCCCGTCGGAGCACTCAGCAATTATCAATGGTAGAAGCCTACGTTAACAGTTTTCTGCGTCTTCTCTGCAACTTTTGAGATGATGCCCCAGCACCGGAGAAATACGGATTTGCTCCATCCGTCGTGCATTACGGCCCCCAACCCCGCTCTCAGCTCTCAACCCCAACCGCTGACCCCCCTGGATCAGGAAGATGCCATGATTTAACGCACCTTCCTCTTGGAGAACTGCACAAACATCTCCAGACCCTGCATCATCTCAAAGATGAATGGAGAGCAGCATCTTCGCTTTCCAAAAGTGCTTGATGACTTCTGGAGGTGCGTTGAGTAAATACATGACAGCAACGTCTGCCTAGCAACACGGAGAAATAATCAGGTGTCATTTATTTGCCTCTGGCTTCTTCTCCTTAAGATTTTTGAGACAGAGGTTAGGGATGGAGAAAGAAGGATCCTGGTGGCACAGAGCACACCACAGGCAGAGCCGGCACCGAAAACCGCTTTGCCAATCCACTTCTACCTACTTCCACCACCCGTCGCTAACCTGATGCACGTTTTGGTCTCCATCCCATCGTGTCGCTGCTAGGATTTTGTGTTTTCACAGCTATATCAGGAATAAATAAAAAAAGTCCTCTCCAGATCAAATTAATGGTTCATGGACTAATCTGGTTTCTACAGCCACCAACTCCAGATGCTTTTGGAGAAGAATCACAGAATGCTTTGGGTTGGAAGGGACCTTTAGAGGTCATCTAGTCCAAGAAGTGTGCATCCCTCAAATAGGAAACTGCAGAATGACAGTCGGGGAGATATTTCTTACAAATGTACGTATTTAACATAATTCTAGGTAGTTTTTGCTCTCAAAACCTCATATCTTAAAATCCTGCAAACTGAACACCTCGGGGTGGTGACTTACCAAGGTGGTTCTCGCATGGGATGCTTCGGCATTGTCCTTCTAATGAATGCTGGGTCTTGTTAGGGGAATTAGGCTTTTAGGACACTTGCTGCCATCCCCACATCCCTTTTCAGAAGAAGTAGTCAGCATCTAGGTAATTTATGGGATCATCCTCCTTATAGCCCTCAAAGTACAGCAGGCACAACTGGGGCTGCCCTTTCCCCTGATCTCTCCAAGTCTTGGCCAATAGCTAATTTTAAAAAGGCGTCTTCATTTCCTCCCAGAAGTTGGGTTTTTTAAGCAGAGGAAGGATGTTCGCCATCATTTGAGCCTCCAGAAATACGCCCTGCAGTGTTTCAGCAGTATCTTCCCCCAAGTGCTGGAAATAATTCCCCAGCAAACCCTAAGTCACGCTGGTGATCACAACTCCATGCCCACAAAGCAAACCGAGCAGAGAAGGAATCTCCCCTAACACTAATAGGTGAGATGAGGGCTAAACCATGCCCAACCAGACCCAAATAAACTCCCCGCAGGGGCCACTCTGGCTCTGTAATTGCCAGCGTGGGCAAAGCTACTCAATGTTGGGTTGTAGGACAAGCAACACGCACCAACGTATCTCAAACAATACTCAACGGTTTCCAGAGATGTCACAAAAGTTGGGTGAACCCATCTCATTTCCAGAATAGATGGACTTCCCGGGGAGCCTTAGAGTGCAACCAAAAAGCTCAGAAGCGATTGAATTACTGTGGCTTGACACGTTACTGCCCATCAGCTTGGATGATGGTAAATGACGCGGTAAACACTTGGGTTTAAGGTGCTGTGCCATGTGGGCTCAGCCACTCTGCATCACCCCGATCTGCAACACAACGGGAGGGACGCAGAGGAGACAGCTTCCCCAGAAAGTCACAAGGATATGCTCTCCCCCGAAAAAAAGAGAGGATATATTGAGTTTTCATGTTCATGCCATGCAACTAGTATTCACGGCAAGTCAACCACACAGTTCTGCATTCTGCAGGAATTAGATATAGCAATTGATCTGGGAAAGCCGTGCTGGCACGTACCCATCGGGGTACGCGCGCCTATGTCTTGCAACCCAAGACTTTAGTTCAACCATGTCTCCCTTCCTCAAGGGTTTAGGCAGAAAGAGCTAACTTGTACGCTATACAGCACGCCAAGACCGGCACCTGCGGCTCCACTCGCCCCGGTCAGACATGGAAAATACTCCACTGCGGAGGGGGAAGCCCTTCCCGATCACACAATACCATTGTCTCACGGAGGTGAAACTACTATTTCACTTCTGCAAGGAAACGTGTAACAGGACTCAAGACGTGTCAGCAAAATGGGATCACATAGCAAGGAAAATCTGAAAGGCTTCCCCGGGAGGGGAGAGCAGGGGCTGCATGAAATTAGCTCAGCACCCCAGCGTGGGACTTGGGGGAAAAGGCGATGATGATGCTGCACAGGAGAGGAGACCAAACATGGGGACAGCGCTGGAGAAAGGTGGCCTCCACACACCCTCAGCAGATACCTTCGCTGGTCAGCAGAAGCTAGAGAAGCAGCATCGGATGGCCCCATCATTGGAAGTGTTCAAGGTCAGGTTGGATGGGGCTTTGAGCAACCTGATCTAGTGAAAGATGTCCCTGCCCATGGCACAGGGGTTAGACTAGATGCTCTTCAAAGGTCCTTTCCAACCCAAACCATTCTATGATTCTACAAACTGGGTGATGAGTTGGGTTGACTGGTTGGCAACGGATATCTGAAAACCATTGGCAAGAGAGCAAATAGAAATCGGAAACCAAAAACTCACCCACCGTGAAGGAAAGGAAGGGATGAGTCAGGGAGGTCAGTGTGTCCAAGCCACCCAGCACACAGCATCTCAACCTCTAAAAAGACGGTGACTGGCAGAGACGGTGGTTTCTCCTCCTCTTGGGCGCTCGGCCATATGTCCCTTTGCCCTGGGAAAGTAGCACTTGCACCCACCGCTGTGGTTCAGCACCAGCCCGTTTCACAGCCCGCATCACCCACTTTACCTTTCAGCGCAAAACCCTAAAGGTTTTGCAGGGGATTGGGTGATGAGGACCCAAGTCAAGCCCAGAAGGCTCTCGTTTCCATCTTAGTCCATTCAATGTGCTCCGGGCCAAGGAACAGAAAGAAAAGAAGAAAACAAAACTAAACCACACAAGCGTATCCTCTGCTGACAAGTCTTTCCTACTGAGCAGGCATTTCTCTGACAAATGTTATATTATCTTGTTCTTTACTTATTTATAGCGCTGGAGGGGTAGGACTGTCCCTCAAGAGGCGCTGCTAAGTTTTCTGAAGGAAATATCTGAGCTTCTCCATCAGTGCCAGACTACATTTGCAGACAGGTTACTTTTAAACACATGCATCAGTATTTTAGAAGAAAACTCTTCAAAGTGGGTCAGTGTTTAACTTGCCCATCGGGGGTCTATAAACACAACATCAGCCGCTACGCATAGGTCTCTCTGCTCCCACAAATGTGTCTTAAAGTGGCTCTGTCTCTCCATGAGAGGGTGGGCTGGGGTCTCCTGCAGGCGTTGGTGCACCCTCCTTCTCCCAGCCAATGTTCCCTGTTGCTCTTGGCACAGCTCCTGGCTGAGGCCATCACAGGCACGTCATCCCCCGTACGGGGGCACGGACATTTCCCACCGCTGCCTTGGGATGGACGCTCAATGGCATTTGGGTTTGTCCCATTTGTCCTGTTCTGGTTGCAAGACGACTGTCCTTCGGTGGAGCACGTGGCTTTGCAAGGCGTGGTATCTGCAATGGCCAGGAGCATCCTCCCGCCGTTATCCTCACCCGCTCCTTCCAGCCAAGGTGCGTTGGGGTGGAGGATCCCAGCCACAACGGCAGACGCCTTACCTACCTTTCTAGCAGTTTCCACAATCCTACAGCACCCTTCAACCCCAGAAGGCTTCTGCTGCCTCTGGGTAGGATCTGTGAAACCTGGACATCCCGGTTAACTGGTGGCCGCATCTGCTGACACCACGTGAACCACGGAAAGAGGCTGGAAGCAGGAACAGCATCGCCGCCGTCGCTCAACGTGCCGCTTCATCCATCGCTAACTCCTCCGTAGCAACCCGCTCAGCCCTCTCCCGGCGGCGAGAGGCTGCACAGGGAGAGGGCATCCCCCCGCGATTTCTAAGCGATGACCAACCGCAATGTCAATAGGAGCAAATGAAATTTAAGGCAAGCAAATCACAGCCCTTCTGAGCTGCGCTCCTGCAAAGCAGAGAGAGATAAGGGGGAGGAGTGAAAAGGAGAATCAATAAATCTTAACCTCATTCACAATGATCTGGAGCTCTTATTAAGTAAATTAATTTAAGTTAATTTAACTCGATCATGACTCCCGATCACAGTGATTTAGTGAGGGGGAAATTGCATTAGGAAAGGCCACACTCGCTAGATAGAAGAACGGAAGAAAATTAGATCCACTTAGCAATGTGAATTAATATGGAAATAGCAGGTGTAAATTTAACCTTATCAAGAGAGTGAAAATTATCTTCATAAATTTGGAGAAATAGCCCCCAAGTTGCTTATAAATCTATTTAAAACAAAAATATTACAAAAAGTGTAGTAAAATTAATTTAAAATATACTCCCATCTATCGCCTCTAAGAAAAGTCAGCAGCAGGGTGAAGTTTAATGCAACCTAGCAATAAGGGGAGAACGCAACGCATCACCGAAGGATTAGCACCAGGTACCTCCGGACCTGCAGCGACTCTCCCCGTCACTCATTTCCCAAAGACACGTCCCTCTTCATCTTAGCCTGCTGATTTGGGGGAGTTTGTCGGCAATGAGGGCAACCTCCCAGATGCAAACTGCAGCACAGATCCCCAAAAAGAGAGGGGGGAATCTCGTAAAACATCTTTAGAGACAACAAGTTCACAAGATGGAGAAGAACACAGCTCCTGCCTAAAGTTTATTAAGGCAGTGTATTAAATCTGAAAAGATCGGTGCCTGTGTAAAACCCTTGCACATCACTTTTGGACCCCCCAAAACTTGAATTCCATAGTAGGAACTTTTCCCTAGCGCCAGTTAGAAACCAAATTGGGAGTAGCACTTGACTGCAGCACCGCCAGCCTTTTAGCATCACACTTCTGGCTTAAGGTGAAAAGGATATTAAAAATAAATAGTTGACCATTCAGTATGTCGCACACCAAAAGATAAAAACGAGGAGGTGACTAAAGCAGTGCCGCAGGCATCCACGGTGCGTCCCACCGCCACCGAAGCTGCCCGTTGTTTTGGCAAAAGCACAGCAAAGCAGCAAGAAAGCAGCTCCCGGTTCGCTCCTTGTTACAGGTCCAAGAGGATGCTATGAATGATGGAGCAAAAAAACCCACAAAAGCTGTAGAAACATTTGCCATGTGCCTCCTCCAGACAGTCCAGATGACTGATCACACACAAGGAAGGTAACAGGGAGACTGAGTAAGAGATTTATTGCTTCTTTAAAATATAATTGGTTTAATTTGCCGATGGCATTTTATCAAGATTTGTCTGAAACAGTCATAAGATCTAAACTGCATCGTTTAATGAAGTCAAAGATTAATACGGATAAAATTATTCTACAAGGGGAAGCTCTCAGCCAATCGCAGCGGCAAAACCAGGTTGCTCCTCCACAAAATCACCGCTTGGTTGAGCATGACCCACCACTCAGCAGCCGGAGACTCCTGCTCTAACCCTGCCTGAATCCCCTGCCTGAAGCTCCTGCCCTCCTCGGCTCTCACCATGGGTCCTCCATCCATCAACCTTCCAGATCTGGAGTAACAAGCTGCGAGGGAAGAACCTGAGCCAAATAGTCAGAGCACGAGTTCTAATGCTGAAGTTCACAGAATCATGGAAGGGTTTGGGTTGGAAGGGACCTTTCAAGGTCATCTAGTCCCACCGCCCTGCAATAAGCCGGAACATCTTCAACTAGATCAGGTTGCTTAGAGCCTCGTCCAACCTGACCTTCAATGTTTCCAAGGGTGGGGCATCTACCACCTCTCTGGGCAACCAAGTTGGTCATCTATTACAGCGTTGGATTAAACACATGGATCTGCACGTCATCAAGGGGTAGCGGTTACTTGAACACGGTTACAAGAAGCCCCTCTCTCTCTCCCTTACCACTGATGCTTGAAAGAGTTTCACAAGTCAGGCTCGTACATCAACGGGACAATAGTTTTGGACAATGTCATGTCACAGTACGACACAATGCTTCTCACTACAAAGAGCATCAAGTGGCAAAAACATCATCAAGTTTCACCAGCTGGGAAAGCCATTGCAGAACCGAATCCACCAACGGACAGCAGGTACAAGACACAAATTCCCCTCCTAGGAATAAAATTGGGATGATTACGGAGCAGGGTGAGCCTTGCCTGGCTCATGTTTTCTCTTTCAAGGTCCCAGTTGAGGTGCATTAACAGCAGAGAGACACTAAAGCGGCAGTTTTGCAGAACATTTCACCGTCACAAAAACTAGAAACAAAAATCAATCTTTTCTCCGATAAATGGGCAGGATTCGCGGCGAGGGCAGTGACGGAGGAAGAAGGGTCGTCTAAACGGGACTGCCTGTACCAGAACAGAAAGCAGCGGCTTTTTACACCTAAATAAGAGGAGGAGGATTTGCTCCAAACAGCTGGTTCAAAAAAGGACCAAAAAAGCAGCAAACTGAGCTGGGAAAGGGCAAGACGCACGTCGATGCGGCTGTAAATGCACTCATTAGGGACAATTTGAGTAGCACATCAGTGACTGTAGCTATAGGAGTGACCAGAACCAGAGTCAGCACTACACCGACACTGCAGAAGGAAACAGGAGATTAAAAGCCACGAGAAACAAATCTTCATTTGCACGCAAAATACCAGGTGCCGTAATTACCAGCAGCAAATTATGAACCTCTAAGAAGCAACGCAATTTAAGATTTTACCGCAACATACTTGTACATTCACAATGCAAAAGCCACACTTTTGAAAAATTAATAATAGTATTTTTTAAAAACTGCTTTTGGGGCCAAAGAAGAAACACAACAATTGCTTATTTGATGGTCTGGCTTTCTATTGTAGCTTGAGAGCGGTGAGCAAGCAAGAACTCTCACTGGCAGGTAAGATGCTGCCTTGATTCAACGAAAACGTAGGATGAGAGAGAAAGAAAAAGAATATGTGGTTGGTTTGTGGCAAGGGAAATGCAATAAGTTGGCCCCAAGGACGTGCAAATGGAGGTGGCACCTACAAACAGAGCAGTAATTGCACCGCAGGAGGCAAACCATCTGCTTTTGGGGGGCAGTAAGAGGGGACGTGTGGATCTCAGGACTGGATAAAAGGGCATGATATGCAGGTGGGAAGATATCGAAGGCAAAAGTAGAAGGTGAAGAAAATGGAAGAGGTGGTACAGGTAAGATTGACCACAGAAAATTTGGGTGGAAATCAGCTGTTAGCCCAAAAGGATCCCACGGTTTCCATACCAGAAGAAGTACTTTGAAACTGAGGCCGGGATAGTACACGAGACGAGGAGTTTCTCAACTAAGAGCTTGAAAAAACAAGGCAAAATAATAGACCTAATTTTATATTCTAAAAAATAGTTTGAAAATAAACACCTTTTTTGTAAAGCTCTCTGTTTACCAGGTACTTTGCCTTATCACCCTGAAGTCTTCCAAAACCAACCCTCCCTTCAAATACCAATATTTGTGAAACTCAAAGCCAAATTCACTTGGTACAGGGAAAAATCAGGCGAAGTTAGGCTTTAAAAACAATCACCACAATCTGTGTCTCTCCACAGCACGCGCCATAAAAGCCATCAAGCCTTGGGGCATTGCTGGGGGAAATCACTTTTGGAAGAAACCACATGGAACAGGGCGTTGATGCCAACCTGTGTCGCTGCTCTGCCAGAGGAGCCGATGGTGGAGGACAGCCCGCAGCATCCCCCAGCTCCTCAGGTTTGCTGGAACGAATAATAAAACGAACAAGCCCACAGCGGAGCAGAGCAGGCTCTCTTTGCCCCAAATATTGGCTGTGACAGTGGCAAACCAGCATTTCAGGGGAAGGAGAAGCCATTCTCAACCTAAGAATAGCCTGAATCTGGGTTATAACCAAAAACATCAGTTCTAATAGCGCCCTTTTTTAGAGCGTCAATTACTGTAACGACCTTTCTGCTTATACACAACTTCCAGACTTTGTCTTGGCCTCCGAGATGTTCCCTGGTAACATCTCCACCAGCTAACACGACTGCAGCTGGCTCGTAGGTGAAATACGGATGTCAGCACAGCTGATTTAGGAAGACTCAGCCTCAAGGGTACGGCACCATCCTTTGGTGACACTCTTCTTCAGACGGGTGCTGGCACGCCGAATTATTTGCTACAGGGCCAGGCTGATGCTCCACCCATCCAGATAACCCGGGAAGAAGCAAGTTTGTGCCTGCACCGACCTCCTGGTGTAGGTTCGGGGCATCTGCCTCCAACAGGCTTTCAATAAGCTCCTCTGTAGCACCAACGTACACAACAATGCTATGAAGCAGAGGGAAGGTCTGGCCTCATTAGCAGGCTTGACCATCCCTAATTAACAGGCCATGTCTATCTCCAAAAGAAGCAGCAAGTTTACTTAGGTCTGATGTAAAAAGCTGTGTGCGTTTATTCATCTTCCTTACAGCTTATTTAACTGCTGCATGGAAACAATTAATTCAAACAGGGAATAAATATGAAGCCACAGACTGCAGTAAGCTGCTGGCTGCCGACGCGGGCTAACGTGATTACTAATACGATTTTACACTTTAAGTCAATAAACTCTGCGTAGAAGTGGCTAAACAAATAGAGAAATTAAGCGGCGAACATGCAACAGTAATAACCCAGAGCCAGTGTGGGAGCTTTCTCGGCTCCCGGCTCCCAACCAGCTGCATTCAAGGGATGGAAGAATTACCTGGATGTCATGGGGTGCCTCATCTTCCAGTTGGGAATGGGGCTGCTGAAGGACGATAACGCCGGAGACACCACGTTCTTCTTCACTATCCTGTAGCGCGTCTTTATCACCTTGCTGGCTGGGGGGCTCCTTATGAAGTGCAAGTTGGTTCCTACGAGAAAGCGAATGGAAAAAAGGGCTTGAAATTCAGGTGCGCGTGGGACAGAACGGACCTCACCAACGTAGGTCCTACAGCCAACTCTTCTGCACCTGCAAAAGGGGCAGAAGACCCCTGCGGTGCGTCAGGCATGGGACCACCATGGTTGACGGTAACAGAAAGGCTCTGATGGGCTTGGGGGTGTTTGGCTTCACCAGCCCGGCAGCAAAACTCTACCAGGTGAATCATGCATTCACCAACAATCCCTTGATCCCCAACATCTACACTGGAAACAGATTTATGCATTTAATCATTCCCGTTTTCATCATATTTTTGCAGGATGATCTACACGCCGGTTTATTCTGCTGAATGTTTCATGCAATTAACAGTTATACGTTTGACTCTGGTTTTCCTCCACTTGATAGCTAGCAATTTTTTCCGCGGCTTTAAGGAATGCATCTAATTGCCCGACTTTTATAACATACAGCTATAACTGCCCAGATAATTAAAGCTGACACTACATGCTGAGACTAAGTCTTCTGGTTTTATAACTGATTTAAAGGGCCGGCTGTTTTTCTTGGAGATACTCTAATTAAAATTATTGCAAGGTTGAGAGGGGAAAAGCCGAATCATTATTTCCCCTGAAAATGTTGTACCCTTCCCCATGTTTGTCTTTGCAAGAGAAGGGAAAATAAGGTTGCGTCCCAGGTAAATTGGGAATCTCAGGATGCTGGATCTGTGTTGAAACAAGAAAAATAGGGAAATGCAGTTTAGAGCCGATCTCGTTCCCTAGAGCAGAGGGAGCAGCTTCCCCATCTCCCCGCAGCAGGAGTAACAGTGATCCGCGTTCAATAGCGAGAATATTTTCCTTCTTACGCATTCCCAAGCAAGCCGGTGTCACACATTGGGTTTGGGAAGGATCAAGTAGCCGGCAGCATGAATTTCCACTCCCAAACTCAGCCAAAGAGTTACAACTTCTGCTGGCGGGGGAGGAGAAAAGCAGGATCTGCCATGACAGAAAAATCACCGGAATTTTTCATAATAAAGACGACTCTCCTCGATACTACACTGTAAGATAAATGATCACCGAGCAAGGAGCGTATGGAGGGATTCACAGGGTTCAACGCCGCCCGGAAAGCCCTGAGCACGCTCTCAACACCACGCAAATAATCTCTTTTATTGGCTTTGGTGGGCACCTGGCATCCAGCCAGGGTCAACCTGCAATAAAATTTGGAAGGTCCCTCCAGCCCCTGTTTGCACCATGCATGAAGCCGGATCCTCACACCAACGTGATATTTTAAGAGAGACTCTTTTACATCCCTCTGATTCCTATGCGGGACCCCCGTTTAATTAATGCATCAAAATAATGCCTGTATGCAAATTATTTTCCGCGGCGTCGCAGGAAGCAACACACTTTTGATGATGCTTTCAAGACCGGCACACTGCTGTTAACCAGCGAGCATCCATAAAACCAGCAGCGCTACAAAGCACGCGCCAAGTCAGGGTGCATGAAGTCAACCGGTAAATGTTGAACAAACTGTAAAGCCAGGAAGTTAATGCCGGTAACTTAAAGAGCTTCTGGTGATTTGGAATAAAAATTAAAGAAATTAAAATAAAACCAGATGTTTTGCGGGCCTGTGTGAACCTCATGACGTTCAACGAGGCAAAGGGCAAGGTCCTGCACCTGGGTCAGGGCAACCCCCGATATCAATACAGGCTGGGGGATGAGGGGATTGAGAGCAGCCCTGCGGAGAAGGACTTGGGGGTACTGGTGGGTGAAAAATTGGACATGAGCCAACAGTGTGCACTTGCAGCCCAGAAGGCCAACCCTATCCTGGGCTGCATCCCCAGCAGCGTGGCCAGCAGGTCGAGGGAGGGGATTCTGCCCCTCTGCTCTGCTCTGGGGAGACCTCACCTGGAGCCCTGCGTCCAGCTCTGGAGCCCTCAGCACAAGAAGGACATGGAGCTGTTGGAGCGGGTCCAGAGGAGGCCACAAAAATGATGCGAGGGCTGGAGCCCCTCTGCTACGAGGACAGGCTGAGAGAGTTGGGGCTGTTCAGCCTGGAGAAGAGAAGGCTGCGGGGAGACCTTAGTGCGGCCTTGCAGTGCTGAAAGGGGGCCTCTAGGAAAGATAGGGACAGGCTTTTTAGCAAGGCCTGTGGTGACAGGACAAGGGGTAATGGTTTTAAACTAAAAGAGGGGAGATTCCAACTAGATCTAAGGAAGAAATGTTTTACGATGAGGGTGGTGAGACACTGGACCAGATTGCCCAGAGAGGTGGTAGATGCCCCATCCCTGGAAATGTTCAAGGTCAGGTTGGATGAGGCTTTGAGCAACCTGATCTGGTTAAAGATGTCCCTGCCCATGGCAGGGGGGTTGCACTAGAGGATCTTTAAAGGTTCCTTCCAGCCCAAACCATTCGATGATTCGATGACCACAGGAATCGCAGACACCCATCGCTTCAGAGGCAATGCAAGAAGAGAGAGGAAAGAAGACTGAAAGAAGACGCATTTTCATCGCTGTTTCCCTGTCCTAGGACTTTTTGTATCAGACTAAATTCTTCAGTGGGTTTTTAAAGCCCTTTGCAAGGTTTAAGCTCTAATTACAATTATAATTGCTCGCAAGCACCGGCAAAGTTGGAGCGTTTTGCTTCAGAGAACTGTATTTAGGATTGCAAAATGGGAACAACAAAAAACCAGACATACAAACCCCTGCACGGCCCAACGCTGCACACACACGATGACATCCCAGCTACGGTGAGGGTTGGGGACTATGAGACCCTTTTGTCACCCATGAGGCGTGGACGCAACCAGCTTCTCATGGATATAGCATCAACCACGCACCCAAAGCAGCTCTTTCGCACCAGGGAAGGGATGAGAGCCGCAAACCCACGTAGTCCCCGAACAGCGACAGCACGAGTTGACCCTTTCCCTCCGCCGCTCCGACCTTACAAAATTATTAAGCTGGGAATTTGTTGAATACATTATTAACATTTTTTTTTTTTTTTTTTTTTTTNTTTTTTTTTTTGCCCCTACGCAAGCTCTGGCTGCCACTAATCAATGCAGAACCTCATCAAACTCCTGCCTGACATCGTCCCCCGCCTCACGCTCGCACAAGACATAGAGGTCCCAAATTGTTGCAGTTTGCAGGCGTCCCCCCCTCCTCCTTGCACAGACGGGCTGGCACCTGGTAAACTCTATTCCCCGGTGGTAATTGGATGGTGTATTCATGCCAGAGCTGCTCTTCTGAAAGTGCCTGTGCGCACGGCTCCGGCATTAACCACCTCCTGAAAGAGACTCTCCGAAGAGCTCAGTTTTCTATTATTACTTGCTAGCTGAGGGGTTTTGTGTAGATAATCATGTTATTTAGATAGGATGTTGGTTTAATTCCCTTCATTACAGGCTCCCAGGGTTGTAATTTTTTTTCTCCGCATGATGTATTCCCCGTGGCACATTTCACTCAAATCAAACACTTTACGCTTTTATTACAAACAATACCCCAGCGTCCCCCGTTATCAGCCCGGCGCACACATGCACACTCCTCGCAGAGATCCAGAGGTCAGTTCTAATGACTAATCGATCTCATTAGCTTTCCTAATTAAAAACTTTACTACCGCAATGGAAGACAAACTACAAAAAAACTGCTTGCATCATATTTGAATGGGATATGAGCATCATTTATCAGCCAGGGCTCACAGCCCGTGCCCATCGCAACGGGCCGCGCGCTGCTGAGGTTGGTGCTTTATTCGGAGCCGTGCGTCCCCCGGGCACCGCTCGCACCTACCGTGCCCGCGGAAAAAATCCTGGTGCAAACTCCAACGTTGACCTTGAGATGGGCAATTTGCTGCCAAAACCTCTCACCATGGCGTTCCCAGCAGATGGGATTGGGACCCACAAGCGCACGCATCCTTTAGGAAAGGGGTCGACCCCAACACGGTTACAAGGATCCTTTTTTCTGCTCTTATTTTGCCACGAGAGGTACCAGGAATCGACCCCCTGGGGAAGCTGAAGCAGGGAGGGCAAAACCAGAGCTGGCTTCTGGGATGTCTGTGGGAGAGCTGGAAATAACACAAGGTCCGACTCGCTTTCTGGCATCCTAAAAACCTACAAGCACCGCCGCACCTTAAACTTTTATATTCTCCAACCATTCCAAATTGCCTCTTATTTCTATTCTGTGTCTCCCCCAAATGAGTGAAGTTTTAAGATTTAAAAGTGATAGCTTTTTTCCAACCCCAATACAAAGCGGAGAATTAAGATCACTTGCAAGGAAGTTTCAACACAAAAAGTAAAACCTTTTGTAAAAGCATGTATTTACCCCCACGGCAAGAAAAATGGGGAGGGGGAACATTGACCTGCTGTTACTCACTCCAAATCCTTCATCCCTATAAGCTCTCATCAAATCTGAAGCCTCTCCATCTGCCAAAAAATGAGCAGAGGGGAGGCAGATATTAGCTAACTTTGCTTCTCGATCGAACCAGGTCTTATAATCTCGGTCCTACAATAACACATGGGCTGGCACACAGGCGGTGGGGAACGTCACACCCTGAGCCATTTATTTCTGCGTGGCTGTGCCATTAACAGCATCTCTCCAGGGACGGGCCAGCATCGTCAGCCAGCCGAGCCCTAACGAGCAAGCATGCAAGTCCCTGCAGCAAGAGGAAGATGCTGCTGCTCGGGGGGGATTAGGGAAACTGCAATATCGGTGGAGTAAATCCTGTCCACCAACTGCTGGGAAAAAGAAAGTTAAATAAGCAAGGGTGATTTCAGGAGCGCAGATTCCCAAATTCAAGAAATTAACGCTGCTTTTGGAAAAGGATGTGGGACAGAGAAAGCTTCTGGGCACGGGAATTGCATGGGAATTGGAAAAAAATTTAAAGTAATCAGTGCTGTGGGCCATGACATGACCTGAGTCCCTACCAGGTCTCCCACCCTCCATCATCGGCCACCACGAACGTCCCTGTGTGTGAGCCTCCGCCGGGGCACGCTGGACCGCCAGCGGCACGGTGCCGAGCTGCTGCCGCCGCTGTTGTTAAACCCCTCTCCGAGGCGAGCTGGAGAAGCGGTAAGTGACAGGTACATTGATCTTCCAGCACTTGGAAGCGAGATGAGAGCGGGAACAAATGCAAATTGGGGAGCAGAAGCTGTACCTTTGATACAGCGTCGGTATTGTCCTCAGCTGCGGAAGAAACCTCGGGGATGCAAAGCAATGCAGCAGGGCCACCCTAAGGGGCCCTTTTAACTCAGTCACGACAAGTCCACTAAGATAAAAGCAAAGCAGAGGCCAAAAACCTCTGATAAAACCGAATTGCCTTTTCAAAGCCAGCCATTAGGAAGAAAAATAACGGGCTAAGGACTATTAGTACGTATGCAAAGAATGCCACCAGCATGCCGTAACTCCCGATACAAGCTCTGATGCTAGCAGAGATTTAAAAACCACGCATTTGAAACCAAAAGCAGCTCCAAAAAGAACTGAAAATCTCTGCCGAAGGGTATTCCGAAAGCAAACACTTTCTAACATGAAGATGAATCCCACAAACACCCTCGCCGCGGGATTTGCTCCAGGTCTGGAAGTAAAGATTCAGCAAAAACCACCTCTTCCTCAGCTCCCAGAACGAAGCTGCTGCTCAGCTGCTACCCAAAGCAAACCCACGCTGCGGCAGCAGGCGCTTGCGGCAGCAGAAAAATCACCCACACGGGGTGATGCTCGGGGACAGCATGGGACCAAACCTCCCTCCCTTTTGTAAAGCCCCAGCAAGACGGTGTCCTAATTTGAGATCCTTCTACGATAAGGCCATCCGCCTCGTGGATGAAGGGAAGGCCGTGGATGTAGTTTTTCTGGAGTTTCGTAAAGCTTTTGGTCCGGTCCCTCACAGCATCCTTCTGGACAAGTTGTCCAACCGTGACATAAGCAGGTACACACTGCGCTGGGCGAAGAAGTGGCTGAAGGGCTGGGCTCAAAGGGTTGCAGTGAACAGGGCTACATCTGGCTGGTGACCGAGCACCAGCGGTGTTCCTCAGGGCTCCATTCTAGGGCCAGCTCCGTTCAAGACTTTTATCAATGATCTGGATGCAGGAGTTGAATGCAGCATTAGGAAATTTGCTGATGATACCAAACTGGGAGGTGCTGTTGACTCTCTTGAGGGACAAGAGACCTCACACAGGGATCTGGACAGATTGGAACATTGGGCAATCATCAACAGCATGAAATTTAACAAGAACAAATGCCGCATTCTGCACCTAGGATGGAGTAATGCTGGACACAAGTACGGATTGGGAGAGGAGTGGCTGGAGAGCAGCCCTGCAGAAAGGGATCTGGGGGTGCTGGTCGACAGCAGGCTCAATAGGAGTCAGCAGTGTGCCCTGGCAGCCAAGAGGGCAAACTGCGTCCTGGGGTGCATCAAACACAGCACAACCAGCTGGTCAAGAGGTGATTATCCCACTCTATTGATAAGAAGGAAGAGGAAGGAAGAGGAAGGAAGAAGAAGGAAGAAGACAGAAGAAGGACATGGAGCTGTTGGAGCGGGTCCAGAAGAGGGCCACGAAAATGATCCGAGGGCTAGAGCCCCTCTGCTCCGAGGCCAGGCTGAGAGAGTTGGGGCTGTTCAGCCTGGAGAAGAGAAGGCCCCGGGGAGACCTTAGTGCGGCCTTGCAGTGCTTCAAGGGGGCCTATAGGAAAGATGGGGACAGGCTTTTTAGCAAGGCCTGTGGTGACAGGACAAGGGGTGATGGTTTTAAACTAAAGGAGGGGAAATTCAGGCTGGATATAAGGAAAAAAATTTTTACACTGAGGGTGGTGAAGCACTGGCACAGGTTGCCCAGAGAGATAGTGGAGGCCCCATCCCTGGAAACATTCAAGGTCAGGTTGGACGGGGCTCTGAGCAACCTGATCTAGTTGATGATGTCCCTGCTCACTGCAGGGGGGTTGGACTAGATGACCTCTAAAGGTCCCTTCCAACCCAAAGCATTCTATGATTCTATGATTCTATAAGAAGGAAGAAGAACGGAGAAGAGTTCCAGTTGGAAGGAACCTACAACGATCATCTAGTCCAACTACCAACTAGCGTTGGACTAGATTGAGCACTGGTGCAGCCTCACCTTGAATACTGCGTGCAGTTCTGGGCCCCACAATTTAAGAAGGATGTGAAGGCCCTTGAATGCGTCCAGAGGAGAGCAACAAAGCTGGTGAAAGGGCTGGAAGGCATGTCCTATGAGGAGTGGCTAAGGACTTTGGGTTTGTCTAGTTTGGAGAAAAGGAGGCTGAAGGGCCTCTACAGCTTCCTGAGAAGAGGAAGGGGAGAGGGAGGTGCTGAGCTCTTCCCCCTGGGATCCAGCGATAGGATTCGTGGCAATGATTCAAAGCTGCACCAAGGGAGGTTTAAGGACATTAGGAAGCATTTCTTTACTGAGAGGGTGGTCAAACACTGGAACAGGCTTCCTAGAGAGGTGGTCGATGCCCCAAGCCTGTCAGTGTTTAAGAGGCATTTGGACAATGCCCTTAACAACACGCTTTAACTTTTGGTCAGCCCTGAATTGGTCAGGCAGCTGGACTAGGTGATCGCTGTAGGTGCCTTCCAACTGGAACTAATCTATTCTGTTTGAAAATGTGATGTGCGCCTTCAAGACAACTCAATACCAGGACAATAAATATAAGCTGAAAAGAATCCAGACAACAGCAGCAATAACACAAATCCACGGCAAACTCCTTGGCTCTTTGTATCTCAAATATGTGGGAAAGGGAAAGGTGCAGCTTAAGTTATCAAGGACTGTTAGGAGAAAAGGAATTTTTCCAAGCACGACAGAGGCAGGAAACTTTTCCAGTGTGCAAGGAGCTGGTCGCAGCAGTCCAGCCCCAAAACTGCCAAAATGTGGGTAAACTGGAGGCACATGCAGTGCTACCAAAGAGTAGTTTAACAAGAGCGTGCCAGGGAAGAGAGAAATTTTCTCATCCACATTGCAAGCCAGAGACTCGCTACACCTTGCTGAGGTTGTCACTGTCCTGCTGAGCCTGGTGCCCTCCTCCCATGTCCCCACAAGAAGCTCTGCAGGCTGGAAAAGCCTTGATGGGCCGAGGCCAATTGTATGAGGTTCAACAAGGCTCAGTGCCGGGTCCTGCACTTGGGTCACAACAACCCCATGCAACGCTACAGGCCTGGGGATGAGTGGCTGGAAAGCTGCTTGGCAGAGAGGGATCTGGGGGTGTTGGTCGACAGCCGACTGAACATGAGCCAGCAGTGTGCCCAGGTGGCCAAGAAGGCCAATGGCATCCTGGCTTATATCAGAAGTAGTGTGGCCAGCAGGAGTAGGGAAGTGATCATCCCCCTGTACTCGGCACTGGTGAGGCCACACCACGAATACTGTGTTGAGTTTTGGGCCCCTCACTACAAGAGGGACACTGAGGTGCTGGAGCGTGTCCAGAGAAGGGCAACGAAGCTGGGGAAGGGTCTGGAGCACAAGTGCTGTGAGGAGCGGCTGAGGGACCTGGGGTTGTTCAGCCTGGAGAAGAGGAGGCTGAGGGGAGACCTTATCACTCTCTACAACTACCTGAAAGGAGGGTGTAGCGAGGTGGGTGTTGGTCTGTTCTCCCAAGTAACAAGCGACAGGACGAGGAAATGGCCTCAAGTTGCATCAGGGGAGGTTTACATTGGATATTAGGAAAAATTTCTTTACTGAAAGAGTGGTCAAGCATTGGAACAGGCTGCCCAGGGAAGTGGTGGAGTCCGCATCCCTGGAGGTATTCAAAAAACGTGTAGACGTGGCACTTTGGGACATGGTTTAGTGGTGGACAGGTACGGTTGGACTTGACGATCTTAAAGATCTTTTCCAACCAAATGATTCTGTGATTCTGTGATTCTATTCATTAGTGAAGGACTAGAGACCTTAATTTCTGCTACAAAATTCACCTCTAAAGAGAAGTGATGTCACGCTAACAGGAGGAAAGCTAAAAATCCCAGAATTCAAAAGCCTACGTCCCACTTCTCCCATCTCTATTTTCCCAGCTGTGAAATAGGTGGTTTGGTTGAGGCACACCTTAAGCTCAATTCCTTGAGAGAAAAACGAAATAACATACAAAGAGACCACTTTGCTGTAGGGTCTGCAACAAAACTTTCCAAGGCACTTTGAAGACAGGATGTGCCACGCAGTTATTTCTCTTTTTCCTTAAATACGGTGAATTTTAAAACGTTGTGCTCTTCAAGCCTGTTAGGGATTCCAATATTTTTTAAAAGAAAACAAAATCCCAAAGATTTTAGCACTTATGATCGAGACTGAGAGCAGCGTTCAGTTCAGGAACCATGGGGTTTGCAGTGACACAAGCGGCTGGAGTCCACCACGGAGGTCCAAGACAGCTCTGCCAGGACATCTCCACGGCAAGGGGCTCTGCAGCAACCTAGCGGAGGTTGGATGCGGTTTTGGGGTGAGTTTTGTTTTCTTCTGTTAAACCGGGCAGCAGCTTCACCTTGTTCCAATATTGGACTTGTGCACAGCAATGGGTATTTCGCAAACAGCACTTGAAGAGTAACGTGCTGGTTTGGATGCCGCGAGCTGAGCCCCATGTTCGGGGCTGCTGAGGATGCAACTGAGAGCCTCAGGAAAAATAACGCTGATGGCAGCTGCTGATAAAATAGCAATGTCCACAGCATCCTCCCTGAAACCACGAGGGTGAACTACCCTGGTATAGACAGAGGGATGTAAGGAAACACCTCTCGCCAAGTGTTGCTTTCTCGGAGAGACTTCTGCTCGCCGTTGGGTGCAAAGGCGGCAGCACAACCCGGGCACCCAAAGCCCCTGGGGATAACCCCATCCCCAACACCACGTGCTTCCCTGGGTAGGAAATACTGCGGATGGGAAGGATACAGCAAATGGAGGATAAAAAATGAGAAAGACAGAGAGAAGATGGGCTAAAACAAAAAGACAGCAGCGGGGTTTGGGGACTGGACGCAGGAGCAGAGTGTATAATAGCAATTACACTGAATAATATGTGAGAAAAAGGAAGGGTCCCAGCAGTTAAAAGCTAAGAGTCACTAAAAGCCAGCGTAGCTCTGCCTCCAATGGCCTTAAAAAAACCCCTGTGCAGCTCCAGAAGAGGTTGTAGACCTACTCAATTCCTACGCGGACCTTTCAAGAGTTAATATTAACAGATCATGTATCCAATGACCTTGCAATGAGGATACATCTGTAGGTGAACGTGAAGAAAGTTTCATCACAGCTCCTACACCCAAAAGCAAATCATTCCGGTGTTTCCCATTAGACCAGAAGCACCTGCAAAACATCAGCCCTGAGCCACGCGGCTCCGATGCCTTTTGTTCTGGCTACCAACTTGGCCAAGTCCCTAGAGTTAACAAAAGGATTTGGGATTACTGTAATACTGTTACGAATTTAGTGTGAAAGCAGACACCAGTATTACGGGATGATTATCACAGAACGTGTTCAATATGTTCACACAGAATGGCACAGCAAGAGGTTAATTATATTGCTACTAGAATCAGCTTCCAAAAGGACCATCCTTCGGTTTAAGAGGGGAATTTAATTTTCACACTCATTCAGTTCTGAGCTCTTTCAAGAGCGACGGCTATTTATGCCAGAATGTAAACGATGGTTTATGATCATGAACTGCTGCTTAATAGGAAATAAATCCAATTGATCAAAAGTGCTTTACCTGTGACCCCAAGCAAGACTGCTGTTCACGCTGTAATATTCGCAGAGGACAAGAGAAGCACGGGCTTTGCAGCTGAAACGTTTTAGCGGGCTCCAAACCCATTGCAGTATTTGCTTCGCATGGCAGCTGCATTCAGCTGGGAACATTTGGGGAATTAATACCAAATCTGCTTCGCTAATTCCTTTACGCTGAACGGACCGCAGGCAAAGATGAAGTTAACGTAACCCATCAGGCACGACAGTGCATTGGTGAAGTGGCACTTGCTAGAGATCAACTCTAAGGAAATACCCATTTTAGCAGGGAAGGTATTCAAATCCACATACAGAATCATAGAATCATAGAATCATCGAATGCTTTGGGTTGAAGGGACCTTTAGAGGTCATCCAGTCCTACCCCCCTGCAGTGAGCAGGGACATCTTCAACCAGATCAGGTTGCTCAGAGCCCTGTCCAACCTGACCTGGAATGTTTCCAGGGATGGGGCCTCCATCACCTCTCTGGGCAACCTGTGCCAGTGCTTCACCACCCTCATCGTAAAACATTTCTTCCTTCTATCCAGCCTAAATCTCCCCTCCTTTAGTTTAAAACCATCACCCCTTGTCCTGTCACCACAGGCCTTGCTAAAAAGCCTGTCCCCATCTTTCCTCTAGGCCCCCTTTAAGCACTGCAAGGCCGCACTAAGGTCTCCCCGGGGCCTTCTCTTCTCCAGGCTGAACAGCCCCAACTCTCTCAGCCTGGCCTCGGAGCAGAGGGGCTCCAGCCCTCGGAGCATTTTTGTGGCCTCCTCTGGACCCGCTCCAACAGCTCCATGTCCTTCTTGTGCTGAGGGCTCCAGAGCTGGACGCAGGGCTCCAGGTGAGGTCTCACCAAAGCAGAGTAGAGGGGCAGAATCACCTCCCTCATACACCATTTGAATGAATTGCACGTGTCTGGGTATGCACCTGAAATGCCTGTTTTTAAGCCAAAAGAACAGGACTTTTGTTTCCTAGAAATACGGAGTGGGAGACACGGGGAAAGCATTGCCCAGCTTCAAGGGAAAAATGAAGTGATGTGGTCAGCAGGTCAAGGGAGGGGATTCTCCCCCTCTACTCTGCTGTCCTGAGACCCCACCTGGAGCACTGTGTCCAGCTCTGGGGTCCCCAGCGCAAGACAGACATGGACCTGTTGGAGCAGGTTCAGAGGAGGCCATGAAAACAGTCTGAGGGCCAAAACACCTCTGCTATGGAGAAGGGCTGAGAGAGTTGGGGTTGTTCAACCTGGAGAAGAGAAGGGTCTAGGGAGACCTTCTTGCGGCCTTTCAATATTTAGAAGGGGCTGACAAGAAAGATGGAAAGAGACTTTTTAGTAGGGCCTGTAGTGACAGGACAAGGGGTGATGGTTTTAAACTAAAAGAGGGTAGGTTTAGATTGGAGATAAGGAAGACTTTTTTTACAATGAGGATGGTGAGACACTGGACCAGGTTGCCCAGAGAAGTAGCAGATACCCCATCGCTGGGCATGTTCAAGGTCAGGTTAGACAAGGCTTTGAGCAACCTGATCTAGTGAAAGATCATCTGTGGCAGGAGAGTTGGACTGGATGATCTTTGAAGGTCCCTTCCAACCCAAACACTTCTATGGTTCAACGATTATCAGAAGCCCACCAAGTCAAAGTTCATTAGCACCTGAGAAGTCTAGAGAGAGCCTTAAGGAAACTTGTTTCCAGAAAAGTAACAATTCAACATGGAAATACCACTGGACATGGTTAAAGGAGAACTTATTAAAAGTTACATCCCAGCTTGCCTTAGACCCAACGAGGACTCAAAGCACCACTCCTGTGCTCTCATCGCACATAAGCTCACAGCCTCAGGACACCAACCCACGTCCTCTTGCTTTGGAGATGGCAAATAAAACCAAACCTTACCAAGCTTTCACAAAAAGCTTGTTTTCATATTAGGACAACTTTATTGTCCCCATTCATCGGACAGCCTGCTTCTTCCCACTCAAGTCATGGTTGCAACCGTGTCCATCTTTTTGACGAAGGCTGCACTGCTCAATCACTGGTATTCATTACAAAGTTTAAACAAACCGGAGAACAATCTCATTTTCCCAGCTGCAGGGCACAGACCAAGCAATAACACTTCCCAAAACCAGCTTCTATTAGGAGCTCTTCATCCAGATTTTTTGGCAATGGGCTGGCTAAGAGCATGGGCAACAAAGCTGGTGAAGGGTCTGGAGAACAAGTGCTGTGAGGAGCGGCTGAGGGACCTGGGGTTGTTCAGCCTGGAGAAGAGGAGGCTGAGGGGAGACCTTATCGCCCTCTACAACTACCTGAAAGGAGGATGTAGTGAGGTGGGGGTTGGTCTCTTCTGCCAAGTAACAAGCGACGGGACAAGAGGAAATGGCCTCAAGTTGCACCAGGGGAGGTTTACATTGGATATTAGGAAAAATTTCTTTACTGAAAGAGTAGTCAAGCATTGGAACAGGCTGCCCAGGGAAGTGGTGGAGTCCCCATCTCTGGAGGTATTCAAAAAACGTGTAGACGTGGCACTTTGGGACATGGTATAGTAGGCATGGTGGTGTTGGGTTGACGGTTGGACTAGATGATCTTACCTTAACGATTCTATGATTCTATGGCGCAAGCACACACCAGGAATGGAGTAAAATCTCTGCATGACAGGAATTGGAATAACATTTGATTGCAGGGCTTTTTCCAGCTATCAAAGCAAGCCTAATCGTAGCCCGTGTAACACAGCTCACCGTTCACTGAGAAACTCCAGAGCCAATTTGAAACCATCGTGACTCTCAGAAACTTCCCAATTCTCTGCTTAACATCAACCCCTCTTGCCCCTTCACATGGCCAGGCCAAGCGCGTTCCCCCTGCACCCAGGGCTGGGGAGAGCTCACCAGTCTCATACACCTCCCCAAAGCAAAACCCTGCACCCTGCCGCCTCTGCCTGGGTGCGGACCCATGAACGAGAGGTGACGGACCTGGCAATGGTGTCCACCACAGGGCAGAAGGGTGACTGCTGCTTTGACATTTCTCCAATGTCTTCTCCGTGCATTTTGACAGCAAGATACACCCGTGTGCCTTGGTACAGGCATGGACCCACTGTCACCATCAGGTAGGGTTGGGTAGCGTTGTCCTGAAGGAACTCTCGTGCTGGAGAACAAGCTTCATTTTAATCACAGCACCTGGACCCTTCAGTAGGTTGTCCCCACCTTCCCACCTGTTCAACCTTTTTCCTTTTTTTTTTTTTTTTAATTGCTTACTTTCTCAAAATGTGGTTGAGTTGGGATTACTGAATCCAAAAAACTATTTGAAAAGAGATCACAGAATGATTGAGGTTGGAAGGGACCTCTGGCGATCATCTGGTCCAATTCCCTGTTCCAGCAGGGCCACCTAAAGCCAGCTGCCCAGGACCATGTCCAGACAGCTTTTGAATATCTCCAAGGGTGGAGACTCCACAACCTCCCTGGGCAACCTGTGCCAGTGCTCAATCACCCTCACAGTGAAGAAGTGTTTCCTGATGTTCAGACGGAGCCTCCTCTGGTCCTGTCACTGGGCGCCACTGAGAATAGCCTGGCTCCGTCCTCCTTGCACCTTCCCTTCAGGTATTTATAGACATTGATAAGATCCTCCCTGAGCCTTTTCTTCAGACGTGACACACTTCACCACGTCAAGAACCCATCAGCAGCATTGAGTGTGCAGCATCTCATACCCCCCCGCAGAACCTGGCAATGGTTAAAGCTCCTCCAGCTGCTGGCCAGGACCCATCACGCTAATCCAAGCCGACATCTAGATGCTCTGAAGCAGAACACAGAGAACGTTTACGTTGGGATTATATACTTTAAAGGCTGTTAGACAGCGTCAAAGCTTACAGCACGACACAAAGGAAGAAACAGCATCTCTTGCTCCCTATTTAGGAATAATCCAAAGGTTTAGGAAAGCCCCACCATGCGTGGAGTTGGCATGGGGGAACCAGGCGTCCCTTGGCTGTTGAGAAGAGCGGAGAGAAGGGGAGCGAGGAGGAGAGCATCTGGAGAAGCTGGGGACGGCGCGGGAAGGAGAATGCTGCCAGCAAGGAAACATCATCAGCGAGCGTGACAGGAGAGAAGGGGAGGCAGCAGAATGAAAAGAAGCAGATGTGAAAGGCAGAGAGCTCTGAGAAAAACTCCCTGGAAAAATGCTACTGCAGAAAACACTTAGGATCAGCCTCCCGGAAGGCTGAGGAGCTGCACTCCCCTTTCAGCCCACTGCTGCGGCCGATGCTGAACAAGATCAAGAGAAGGAAACCACAGAGCATCGCGCAAGGTTGGTAATTCCTTCTTGAGACTAGGGAGTGGGTTCGCAATACCCCTTTTGCACAAAAACTAGGGGAAAAGACATCACCGTGCATTGCCGTTAACTGGGACTCCTGCCTCTGTGGTGCACATCTGTACGCACGTTCGCACCGAGAAAGTCAGCTCATCTGCCTCTCCGATCAACCTATCCACCTTCCAATCAAGCCACCCATCTGGTTCATCTACCCCAACTCCTCTGCCGTCTCCTCCACCCATCCCTCCACGATCCATCTACTGATGCGGCGCGCGATCCCAGCGTCTCCCTACGGGAAGTTGCCAATTTGTCTGCTGCTTGAGTGTGACACTTCTGGTGTAACCCCTCCGAGCTCACGCACACGTTTTATGAGGAACAGGGAAAAATGCCAACCTTTATTGCTCCATGCTGGGAATACCGTGCGCTTGCAAGCGGCACAGCGAGTGTTTCCTCCTTCCCACCTCGGGTACGGGCTGCAGCCTCCTGTCCCCATTGCTATCCGTGGATGAGATGCTGCATATAAAGGAGGTTTATTTGATCCGATTTCTTTGTTTTGGTTTTTTTTTTCTTTTTTTTGCCAGCACCAGACTAAAGATGCTCAGGGTCAGCATCTCCATTTCGGAAAGGTAATTGCTAACAACTCGCTGGGGCTGCGGAGCACAAGGTGCCACACAGCACCTCGCTGCAAGAGCCAACAAGCAGAGTGGCACAGACTGAATCCTTAGAGCTGTTTTCAGCGGCCACCGCGAGCCCTGCACCAGCCGAACCAGCACGGCACAAAATCCCAACAAGCGAGAGACTTTCTGCTTGTGACTTTGTGAGTACCATTCCCCTGGACCACACCACTGGGAAATTTTTTCTTTTCTTATTTTTTTTTTTTTAATCATACTAAATTAGGCATTTAAATCTTGCACGTAGTGCTGAAGATTCATGATGTATGTCTCCCAGTCCTGGAAAGGCTAACGCTGATTTAATACACATAGATCTTTACTGATGATTGGTAGCCCATTACACACCGATCGTCAGCACGTTATACATCACAGGCTGCACTCCCCTTCCTCCAGCTAGCAGGAAACCATCCGGTTGCTCACAGGGTTTTTCCATCCCTTGTAGTCGAGGTGGTAAGGATTAACTTTTCCAGTTGAACTACAGCGGAGAAGGACTGGGACACAGCCGTGTGCTGTGGCATCTCCATTCCTCCATCCGTAAAGAAAAAGGCAGCTCCATAAGGACCATCGTCACGCTGAAGCCTGCATGAAAAGTGCAGCAGGATGGAAATCACTTCCCAGAGTCCGGCCGTGCTTCTGGACCCACCAAGTGCTTCTTCCACAGCTCCCCGCCTCCTTGGGACGCTCAGTGATTTTCAAATTAATTTTGGCCGCAGCCAAATTTGTAAATGCTGCTTGAGCTGTAGCAAATAGGTGATGGCTACAGCGCTGTCAGACACACCAGCAAGTGATAAGAACATATATCCCCACGATGGCCACCTGCGTGGTCCCAAGTGGCTGCCACGAGCCAGCCCAATTACCCATGCAAGACTCAGCTACATCGCTTTCCGAAGAGGTCTGGGTCGGCACGCTTCAGAGCAACACCAGTACCTGAAGCCAGGTGATTTGGGAAGCCACGGAGAACAACGGGCAGAACTGAGTCTTTGACTCAGCTCTACAATTTTAATATCAATATTTAAACCGCAACAAAAACTCTGGCAAAGATCTGGGTTTATTCTCTCCAAGCACAACATACAGAGAGAGGCAGAGACGGACGGACTCCAACAAGGTCTTGCTGGGGACAGGAGGACACATCGCCTGTCACCTACCTCCCAGTAACCCAAGAAGATGTGTGGTCCCGAAACCACGCTCCCACTCTCAGCAGTTGGTGGGTGGGCAAAAGATCCCCACCTTGGGGTCCACCCGCCGGTACCCATCTCCACCGCATCCCCATCCCCGCTGCCGAGAGGCCCTGGGGTGGCCCCATCCAAACGCCGTGGGAGCAGATGAGCTCGGTAAGGATGGGGAGAGACCACGTTATCCACCTCTCTGCTGGGACCGGCGAGAGGTGGTCACGCTTAATGCACTAAACACACTTTTCCCGGCTACAGCCCACGTTAAAGAGCCTGAATGGGTCTCTGGAGCATTGGACCTTGTTCAAACACAACCCTTATTATTATAACAAAAGAGGGTGGTGGGGTTTTTTTCCCCCCTTCCTTCAGTGAATGATTATTAATGTGTTTCCAGGAGCCGGGTCCATTTCTCTAAATGAGAGCGGGATGGCAGGAGGAAGGCTGATAAATGCCCTCCTCCCCCCGGCCTCGCGGCGGGAGCTGCCAGGGGTTCTCGTTCTAACAAGCTGCAGATGGAAGACGACTGGAATAACAAAGTATGAATTTTTATGAGTCTAATAAATCACTCCACTTTTCCTGCTCTTGATCGTTTTCAGCACTTCAGACACTAGAAAAACCCCGGCTATAATCAAATGGATTCACGGATCTCGTGTTAACGCCTCGCCGTGGCACGGAGAGAGGTGGCTCTGCCTCGGGAAATGACAGGGAGCACTTGTCGGGCTGGAAATCCATTTGCATTCGCGCTTTAGGGTTGACTTAATTCCTTTTTTTTTTTTTTTAACTTAACAAGGAGAAATTTGAATCCGTTAGGTATTCCCCCACCCTCAAAGCCACTTATCAAACTGAAGGCCACCCAGCTTTTACCTTTCCTAACTATCCATTTAAAAAGACCCTGACCTGACTCCGGCATCAGCAGAGAAACTTGTATAAACTCCACGAGAACAGAGGAAAACTTTGCAGGCAGCAGGTTTATTAAGATCCTTTTAATTCTCTTTTCTACACTTTTGTATAAAGCAGGCAATGGACGGGCTCCAAATCCGTCTGAACGAGAAACAAAAGGTTTCTACTACAAGGTGCAACCACTGAGTATGTGCACACGTATTTGCCAAGGGAAATATCTGCCAAAAGGCCTGATGAGCACCGTGTCAACGGAAAGAAAAAAATCAAGACTTTGCTCTCCTTACCAAAAAATTACTCTTGAAATCTCCAGGACGGTGACCGGCAGAGGAGAACGGAGCCAAAGTCAGAAACACCGTGATGTGGTTAGGCAAAGGAGAACACAACCATCGCTCCCCACCAGTTTGCGATCCCTTGAGACCAAGCACAGGAACGCAACCTGCAGCTCCAGGAGCTTCGAAGCCTGCAAATAAACCACCCTTGTAATGGATGCAGTTCTCCCGGTCCCCCCGAGCCCATGCTGACGGCAAGCCTCCGTCCCACCGTGCCAGCGAAGCAGCAGCATCCCGAGCCTTGACGCTTTACCTCCCCGAAGGAAGGAGCGCAAGTTAGCTGGGAAACCTGTTGTTTCCGTCATCCTCATCCTACCCCGGTCTTTAATCCATTCGATATGTTTTTTCCCCCGCTTTTCATTTGCTTTTGCAGCACAGCACTGAATCAGGGAGGGAATTCATCTTTGACAAACATTTACCGATTATCAAATCACAACTGCAGCCGCAGACAGGGGCAATAAGTCACTTTAAGCAGCCGTCCGTATTGCAGGCTGAGGAGTTTGGGCAGCTCCTCGATGACAAATAACTCCTGTCAAAGCCGCGTGTTCCCTGGCGCTCCGAACCCGTGTTCTCTGTTGTTCCACGCTACCTGGTGTTTAATGACAACACTGTCAGACTAAGACGAAGCCTCTGCGCTGCAGACTGTCAAAGCCCTATTAGAGGAAAGATTGAGACCCTACTCTTCTTAAACTCACTCAAGCAACACAACCCGCTAGTTTTTATAATTATTGTACGAGAGCCATCGATCGCACGCTGACACCTAACCTATCCGTATGAAATGGGAGTAGTTTGCTGGGTGACAGTTGCTATAGATTATTGCGGGTGGGTTGGTTTCCCCCCCCCCCCCCTTTTATCCATCGCTCTACAAAGACTAGAATGGATGGGAAGGAAGAAGAGGAAAGCGTGCGCCTTCACTTAGGTGCCTTTTCTATCCCAGCTCTTTACCTTCAAAGCGCCTTTTGGAAGTTTGCCGCTTGCAGGATGCTTCCCCGGTTGGGAAAACCAACCTGCCTCCTCCAACTTGCACACCTAGCCCATGAGCCGTACTCAGATCATCCCAACAAGCATCTAACACCAGGCCAACGCTTCAGGAGCACATTCTTGCATGGAAATGCTCACGTAGACAGATCAGGGGGTTACATCGGAAAGAAATCACCGAACGCTGATCCTGGAGGCAGGTAGCAGCCCAAGGTACCCTTGACATCAAGGCCTGCCAGCTTGGCGTGGGTTTATCCATGTGAACTCCTTCCCTTCCTCCCCATGGTCAAAGCTGTGCATTTAAGGAAAGAAGCAGAAAACCCAGCATCTCCAGCTGCAGTATCGTAATGGAGGAAGAATTCATGCCCACGCGATGCTACTGAGATCGCATTGCTTTTTAGCATCCCCCCAAAAAAACCCCACGGAGATAAGACATAAGCACTGCTAGCATTGGTGTCCACGCAGGCGTCTGCCACTGCAGGCAGCCAACAAACCGCACTGGAGCCTGTTTCCATCTAACACACCATCCATCAGTTCATTTCGTTTCGCTCCCAGAGAAGGAGAGGACAAAACTTTGGGTTGGCACCAAAGAAAAGTCTTCTCCCAGAATACAAACGCACAGTCTGGAGTGAATTCGGCACTCTGGGGATGTTGTACTGGATTCCCAATGGCATAAAGGAAGGGAACCGTAGTCCGAGGGTCATGGGAAGCTACTTTTGAGCCATAGAAAGAGGCATGAAGGGAAGGAGATAAGAGCCAAGGAGGCACTCAGCTGTACCAAGGGAAACTTGGTGTAAAGCGGAGGAGCTATCTCCCAAGGAACAAAGCCTCGTTTGTTGTTGTGGCTGCCCATCTCTCTCAGACCTCCACCTGCATGTCCACTGAGGAGATCACAATAACACGGCCTCTCTGATTTTTGCAACCTCTCTCCAATGCAGTTTTCATTTCATTGGGGAAAAATCCTTTTACCTGAGCTGCTTCTAACAGATGAAGTTGGGGATAGATGCTGCTCCCAAATCCAGCTTACATGGCAAGCAATGATTTTGCTCCTCAGAAGCTCCACGCTCAAAACCAAGGTTGGGGCCACTTTACCACCAGTTATTTTAGAAGTAGTACACGTGTGGCTTGCCACCAGAGACTCAGGGCTGCCACTGCATGCGCACAGCCAGCAGCAAATGCATGTGCTAGCTCATGTGCTAGAACTTCAAGAGGGTTTGGAGGGGTGAGGCGAGGAGGAAGAATATTGCTCTTGCTTTAAAGAAATGTCCTCATTTTCTTAAAACAGCTACAGGATCTGTTAAGTTACTATAAATAAGTATTTTCACAGCCTAAGCTATGCACAAGCATCAGTGCATGTGGTTTATTTGCTTGTATCGCCCTTTGGGGTGATACAGCTGGGTGACTTTGGCACGCATCCACTTCTTCCACCTCCCCAAAGACCACGGCTTCACCTGCGCTGGAGGGGAAAGGACCCTCCGGCACTCCATGACAGGCAGCTCTGGATGCTCAGTGTGGGGCTGGATGGCACCGAGAGGCACCCAAACCCTACCCCACCATCCTATCCCATGGTCAGAGCTGCAGGAACTGACACCACCAGGTCGTAAGTGGGACCCAACAAGCCAAAACTACTGTTCCTGCACCAGAGATGAAATCTTCTCATGGGTCTGATCCAAATAAATGGTCTTCTTTGGGGTGGGGACAGTGAGAGGGAGCTTAAACCATGGAAACACGATGACCAGACCTTCGCTTGGTTGAAGTCCACATGGGGCTTATGGTCATCTAAATTTATGCTGTTGAAAACATAAGAGAGGATTACAAGAAGGAAATTTCCATTGGCTACCTGGATGGCTCAAGCGAGCCATTCCTCGTTAGGAAATCTGAAATAAGCACCACACCACACAAGACTGTGAGTTAATTTTGATTCAAGGTCCTTCCAGCCGTGATTTCTGAACATAAAGGCACAAAGACAACCCCACGCCGTCTTTTTAGGAAAGGGAGCAGAGAGGAAAGCTTTGGTGGTGGCTTCTTATCTCCTGAAGTCAACGATAGAGACATCTCAATAAGGAAAGCTCAGACCTCCAAGTCACTTGGTCCCAATTAATTTTACTATATCCAAGGCTGCTAACGAAGCAAACGGAGAAGAAAAGTTTCCATTTGTGGTTGAAAACAAACGCTGTTTTACCCAACACGTCAATAATCCTATCTCTGCCCTCCAGTTGAGAGACCTTTATGTTCAGGTTTCCACCCCTGCAGCCCAGAGCAGTCATCTTGGCCTCTCTGACATCACACATTGAAGGAAATGGCATCTTCTTCTGCAACTACAAACCTCCGGTAGTGCCTAGATTCTGCCTCCAATAAACACCTAATTTTCTAAACCCTGAGTGACAGGCGAGCAGAGCGCTCCCCTTGTACCATCCTCGGGATCAGCCAGGGATGTCAGTGTGGGAGAGGGAAAGAAGAACAAGAAATCTCACTTCTCCTGCCTCCAAGTTTGACAAGCCATCCTAGACAGGGGTGGTAATATTTGATAAATTTTCATTTCCCTTCCGAGGCTGTCAAGTAATCTTTTTATTGACAGCACTACAGGGGTTTTCTGTAGTCTCAGGGAAAAGGGCATGTGCTCTTGCTTGTTATTAAACCAAATACATATTTCGGATGGAGAAACAGCTACTATCCACCACCACCTACAAATAAATCCTCCGGGTACGAGTCCTGCGTAACTCCATACATCAACGCAAGCCGCATGGAAGCCCAGTTCACCACGCGGTGCCCTTGGAAACTCCCCAGCACAAATCCAGAGCTGAAACCACCGCTAGCTCTGGGTCTCCTTTCACCACCCAAGCGACCGTGCTTCCCCCTCTCTCTTAGGGGGATAATTTTACAGTGAATAGTACTCAAATGCCAAGAGACGTTTCTGTGGCTTAAGTGTGACCACATCATTTCTAATAATACCCACCGGAGTCACAGCTCGGTGGTGGTTCCCAAACTACCATGTGAGGCCATTGGATCAAGCTCCCGGCCATGCAAGGAGTCGCACCAACCCTCGTCCTCGAGCGCAACACTTGCCCATGAGGGACAAGGGCCCGTATCCTGACCCAGGACAGGCGCTACCATCAGATCTTGATGATGGAGGGAAGATGAACCTGGGACGAGGGCCAACCAGCTCTCTCCTCCTGCTTCTCCACTAAAGGAAGAGGTACAAGGAGGGCCAGAGTATGGGCAGCCATGGACAATGCTAAATTTCCCCCAGAAGCAAGACAGGCAGAAGCAACAAAACCATGACCGTTTACAAAGAACAGGCACAACTTCTGCTTCTCAAAGTGATGTTACTTCTTTGCACCCTGCACCTGCCAAAAAGCCAATGTTCTACACTACACAGAGCAAAACTTCTGCTCGAGCCCAAAGAGATGGGTGAAGGCAAGTCCTGCTAAAACCAACAGGCATCCTCCCACGATTTCCATAGGTCTAAGTCAGGCCCATCCCGGTACCGAGCCCCTCTGCCCTCCCCAGAGGCAGTGCAGCATGCACTTAAGCCCACGACAGCCCCATTGATCACCGTGTCCCGAAGTACCCAGCTCCACCATGCCTTGCAGAGCAACGGCATCGATGATTTGAAGAGGAAGAATTCTCAAAAAGGAAAAATGAAAAAGGATTTCCAAAGGGAAGCGATGGTATCCTCTGTTCTCACTGGACTATCAGTGTTTCCTTGCAGAGGGGAAGCAGGTCAAGAAATATTGACCCATTTTATAGGGAGAGGGCAAATAGTTTCTCTTCATGTTGGTTAAATCAATAAACGAAGATTTAAGTTAGAGGAGTCTTCCCTTAAAGTCCTTCTTTCCTTGCTATTTCGTTACTGCACTTGGGGAAAGGTCACATGGAGAGAAGCCCAAGGTGTCAACTTCCCAGTACGATGAACATTCGATCCAGGAAAAGAAATTAAAGTAGGGACAGAAATACCACCGATAATGGCGCCAATGAGAAAAAACCACAAGAATCTTACGTAAAACTGCCAGGTCTCCATTTCATCATTAAATACTGTTTTCAAACCTCTCACTGACAATTACTTACAAGAGGAGGGTAATTCCTAAGCCAAGGAGGACCTTGCACCACCCACCCTCCATACCAAAGGTAGCAGGAGCAGCCTTTCTACAGCCTTTTGGGAGAAAACTGCCTCCACAGTGCAGTTTGGAGCTGCAGTGTCTCTTTGGTCTCCAGACCCACCGGAGCAGCCGGGCTCTGCTCAGTGGCAGCATGGGACATGGTGAGATGCTCTGGCTGCATCTCACCAGCATTAGGACATTGCCATGACCAACCTGCACCAGATGTATGAGCGTAACCGTTTGTGTTTGCAATCTGCTGCCTGCCTTGTGTAAGCCAATCCAGTTCAGCTTAATCATTTTTAACAAGTTATTTTTTTCTGAGCATTTGGAGAGAAGCAGGTTTAGGAACAACAGCCTGGAAGGAGAAACTGGTGAAGAATCACTCCAATCAGCAGCAGATCCAAGAAAGCCCTCTGCTTGCCAGCTCAGCTGAAGCCCTCCTGCGGTTTTTTTTCCATTTTGCAACTGTGAGCTGTGTTTTTTCAAACTGTGAAGTCCAGTAGGAGACTAAAGACGGAGGCCGGGACACTTTACATTCAGTGACAACCCATTAGTGAGTATGGCTATGGTTTCCTAAAGAGCTTGTGAGAGGCAGGTGAGCAAACCCCCCCGAGATGTGCTTTTGAAAATCCCACCCTCCAACTTTTAACACCAAGTTCATCCAAAAAGTCAGAAGAGAAACTTGGCTGCAAAGGCAAATACTAACAAACGACAACCTGATACCGTGGCAGGAGTGACGCTCTCCGCATTCCCAGACCAGCCTCCTACTATTACCGAGCTGTTCCAGCAACAACAACTGTCCCAGTTCACAGCACAGTTATTTCGGGTCTCCCCTTCTCCAGACCTTTCGATGAAAGCCTGCTCCTTTCTCCTTCACATGTATCAGTCCAACAATATGACTTGCATCCTTGGCCTCTTGACATTCACCAAGCTCATGACAGGTGGTTTCAGCTCTTCGGGCCAGGAGGTCCTCTTGCAGCCTGCCTGGGTGACGCAGAGAGATGTCATGGTAGACGTGCTGCTGCGGTGTCAATGGGTGCTCCCCAGGATGTCCCCGTGCAGCACTTGCACACCACAATGGCCAAGACGACCACGACAGCCCGTTCAGGTCTTCTCTCCACTTTGGCCATGACACTTACGCCTCTTCAAATCCCACCTGAAGCCTTTTGGCACTGTCATGGTATTACAAGCAGCGCGGCCCCGTCACACTTGCTGATAGCCCAGGAGAACGTGTACATGCACAAGATTTAAACAGCAGCTGTAAGACTTTATTGCAGTATCAATTACTTCCCCTACATCTGCTTCCGGAGAGATTTAATGCGAACGCCATACGGACAAATACACGCACAAGATCTCCCCCAAAAGCTTTAATTTCTTTCCTTAATCCACCTCTCTCAAGGAAGCTTCCAACTCCTTGTTACCTTATTCTCCCACCTACCAAAGGACAGAGAGATGACACCATAAGGAGGAGGACAGTTCACTTGATAACATCAGTGTTAGCTCTAGTTTGGGGTGAATACAGGAAAAGCCAAACCACTTTCCTGCCATTCTTTTCCTTAGCATCCCCCTCCTGCAAAGAGCCACTAGAAAACATTGACCTGCAATTTCTTATCCATTGGCCACACAGCCCTACGGGTCCTGAACACGTCCTCCTTTATTTTCTCTTCATCTAATTCCCCTATGGACCACCTTGCTCCTGTGGCTTTGATTCAGCTCACACAATATTCCGATTCCCACCCCGCTGAAGCCAGTTTTCACACCCTCGCTGCAGCGTCTCCCCAAAACAAGGCAGCCTTTCTCTTGCTGAGCACAGACAGATCATCTTCTTCTTCTTCAGAAGATATAACTTCTTGGCACTCCTCGTGGGGTTGCCAAGCTGCCATGCCAGCATCCCATTCTGGTACAAAGTGTGGATGCTTATAATTGAAAAGAAAACGATACAATTTGCGGTTTTCTTTTCAAAGCTGACCTGCAAATAGTTCATCAATATCCAACCACACCGGCAGTTCCCATTTCTGGTTAAAAACCAGAAGGAACCAGAAGGCAACGCATCGCATGGGGCATCTTGTGCAGATGTTGGCAAAGAGCCCAACCGAAACCCGTGGGACTCCTCAGTGCCCTACAACAGGCACAGATTTTAGTATCCTGCGAAAGCGCAGCTTCATCGGCTCTCCCGCGCATAAAACCGAGTATTCCTCCTTACCTACCTCACAGGTGGTAGCAGCTTAATTAATGTTTGCACAGTCTCATAAAGACAATTAGTGCTGAGTATTATTAGTTAATAAAATACCCCATTGCTTAGGTTACTTCTTATTTGCATAACCCTCTCCACGCTTTTTTTCCCTGCCTCATCTTCTATCACCTCTTTCAGACTTATCACCAGCCCCGTCGGATCAATACCCAAACTCATCCTCCCAAATTCCTGGCCTGTAGCGTAACTCTGTTCCGCAAAGGGCTTTTACCCATTTAAGTTCACCTGAAGGCGCTTCTCTTGGCAAGCTCCAGGAGAACAATCTCCTAGGGGTGTCAGGACTCCTGCACCCCCTCTGACAACACCAAGATGCAAGGCAACCACACCAAGAGGCCACCCCACCGAAATAAACTTCTCAGCACGGCCCCAGCATACGGCAACAACAAATCACCCCAACAAGCAACACCCTAGACCAGGAAACGGCTGAATTTTAACAAGGACCACCGAGCAAAGTCGCTTTGGACTTTCTGCGCCGCTCCACGACTCGATGGCTTCTTGTTCAAAGGTCAGAAATCCCCTCGCCGAAACACCCCCAGAATAGTCTCTCTATAAAAAGAACCAGGAGCTCACAGCAAATCCCACATGCAAACCATAAAACCGTAATCCCCGGCGCTTAAGGGATTCTGCGCATGCCACCAGGCAGCTCACCAAAGGCGTGTGAATAGCTGGACACCGAGCCTGACTCTCAACTTCGCTAACGCCTCCCAAAGTTTTCACGTCAGCTCCCAGAAGAACCGTGCCTTGGCTATCGCTTGGGCACGGGGCCAGAGTATATGGCCTTACAATCTAATCCGGTATGACAAACTCTGCGTGGCTTTGCGAGGGTTTAAGAGCAAGGCATGAAAGGTTTCAGGTGAGGTTCAAGAGCCCCAAGCAATTCGGTACAAGTTTTTACAAAGCATCCTTAGAATTTCTTTTACGATAATCCAATGTGACCCACATTCTTGGAGAACTAAATGCTACACTCCCATGCCCCACGTGCAGAAAACACAACCTTACGCAAGCCAAGATGCGTAAGTAGATAAAATAACCAGAAAATTCGAAAGGAGGAATAAAGGAAATCTTGTACAACACAACTTAAGCGTGATGGGGTAGAGGGTTCCCAGCAAACATAAGCCACCCTTTGAAATGAGGTTGAGTCCTGCCCTTGCAGGCTGGCTAAATTCATCGGGAGTTGCACGGCGGGAGAGGGGATGGGGGAACGACGGCCGCATGCCACCGGGGCCAGCTCAGGCTCCAGGTGCTGCCAATGCCGCCGAGATGAACGACGCGTGAAAGGGACCTCTGCAGACCCACAAAGCAGCTGAGCAACGGCAACAAGGAGCCAGGCTGGAGCTGGGAGGCAGAGCACCCTCGAAAGCACACCCGAGGGATCTGCAGGTGCGCTGGTTTTGGCTGGAATGGAGTTAATTTTCTTCACAGTAGCTGGTATGGGGCTGTGGTTTGGATTTGTGCTGGAAACAGTGTTGATAACACAGGGATGTTTTCGGTATTGCTGAGCAGTGCTTACACAGGGTCAAGGCCTTTTCTGCTCCTCACCCCACCCCACCAGTGAGCAGGCTGGGGGTGAACAAGAAGTTGGGAGGGGACACGGCCGGGACAGCTGACCCCAACCGACCCAAGGGATGTCCCACACCATATGATGTCATGATCAGCATATAGAGCTGGGCGAAGAAGGAACGGGGGGATGTTCGGAGCGATGACGTTTGCCTTCCCAAGTCACCGTTACGCATGATGGAGCCCTGCTTTCCTGGAGATGGCTGAACACCTGCCTGCCCATGGGAAGGAGCGAATGAATTCCTTGCTTTCCTTCGCTTGCGTGCGCGGCTTTTGCTTTACCTATTAAATTGTATCTCAACCCACAAGTTTTCTCACTTTTACCCTTCCAATTCTCTCCCCCATCCCACCGGGGGGGAGCGAGCGAGCGGCTGGGTGGTGCTGAGCTGCCGTCTGGGGTTAAACCATGACAGCAGGGCACTCGCATTACTCCAGCTCTAAAATAAAGTGACTGAAATTAGAAACTACACTGATTATCCAAGGCAGCTTTAATATTCCTGGTCCTCAAGTACCAGCACAGAGTGCTCTTCAGACACGGATCTCAGGAGCTTTTGCACACAACGTTTCTTTGCCTTTTAAGACAGGTAAAACCACTTGCTGGCACGTGAACCGCGAGGTCGGAGGATTGCAAGGACCAACAGGCAGGAGCACGTCCTGGACCCTCCCGGGATGGCAGCCGAGCCTTGCCAAGATGCAACTGCACGTGATGAAATACCTCTTCAGACGCGACACGCAACGGAGGCTTCGAGCAGCAGCTGCCGCCAGCGGCGCGGAGGAGCAGCTTGGCATTACACCGCAGGCACGAGGCGTTGACGCTGCGGGGGCAAAACCAGCTCAGATGGATCTGTTTACCCTCCGGCTTTGAGCACGCAGCTATTTTGGCACTGTCCTAACACGGATAGGCAGATAACCAAGTGCAACAGCAAACACGAGGTCTTTCCCACGGGCTGTTTACAGACAACAGCGAAGCGGCAAACGCCCCAAGCTGCCCCACCGCACGCGCGGGGCTGCCGGCTCCGCTGCCCGCACGAGGCAAACGGAAAAGGCAGCAGGTTTTTAGGGGGAGGCAAGGGGGAAACCTTATTAGCCTTTTTCATTAGACGCCCAGGCTTCACGATCTGTCAGTGCCTAAGCCGGGCTGTCACCACTCACAGCCTGTTGTTTGGACAAAAGCAAACCGTTTCCAAGCAAACAGTTCAGGCAACTCTGTCCCACTCTCCCCGCAGGCCCCCCCCCAGCTCTTCGGGGCGCAGCGCTTGCACACGCAGCGGCACGAAACGCCTTGCCTAATGTTTCACACTCCGAGAGCTCCTCCAGCATGCGCTCGCCGTGTAATCCCCACAAAGCGCTTCCAAAAACAGCTGCAGCTCTCCTTAATTAGTCTCCGCGGGCAACAGGCATTAATGATTTCAGTCTGATGCGTAACTATTTTTGTTGTAAGCCCCACGCGCCCCCCTCGAAGCCTCTCAACGCACCCTTCATGGATGGCTCTGTTGAGCAGCAACCTTTTGGCCAAGCCCCTGCTTGAAAAGTCAAATTAAGAGCAGCCAACCACCAGCACCGAGCTCCGAGGTGGTGTCATCACCGGGAAGAAAGCACTAACCAACTCCAAGGCCAGTGGAGAAGTCAAACCACTTGCAGGTCTTGGTGGACCCCAAGGAATGGTCAACATGGGGAACCAACTTTCGGCAGCATTACATCACCCTCAGCTTCGGGGTACGTCATGCTTGGATCTGGGGTCAAACCCTCTGACTATAGACATGCATGCTGTCTCCTCCAGCAGGAGCTCGCCGCGTTTGCTCGAGGGCTCCTTTAACACCAGCTGCCTTCCAAGAAACACAACGTCTTTACCCAGGCAAATGGGGCTCAAGGGTCTGAACAGAAGGTAGCGGAGAAGATGTTATCCCATCAAGCCGTTGTCTTGACTCAGCAGTCTGATGGAAGCCTTTCAGCAAAAATAACTTCTTCAGCAAGAGCAGGTTCTGTAATAAAACCTAGCCAGTGTGTCTACCTAGTCCCCTTACCAGGGGCCAGGTTTTAAAAGTAATTATAACAATTAACAGGGGGGGAAAAAAAAAAAAAAAAGCTGAGAATTACAACTCGGTGGCTGCAAAAGGAACTCAAAGAGCCGCCGTTGCGCTCGGGAACCAGATGCACACCAGCCGAGCTCACTGCAAAGATTGGCTTGAGAAAAAAATAGCCAAGCGCACGGTAACTTTACCACCAGCGTTATTGCATTCAAGGCAGAAAGCCACACAATCTCACTTAAAAACCTTCCTTGGGCACTCGTGCCTGCTCGTAGGCACAAGGGTCAAACTGATTTGTCTGCCAGCCAAAATACCCCAGTGTGGGCTTTGCCTGCTGTCTCTCTACCAGAGGGAAAAGGCTGCCAGACAGTTTTGACCTTCGATCAAAGCAAAATTGCTCAGCTAGGCCAGACCCAGGGGCAGCCCAGAAACTGTAGACTGCGCCTTAGATGGGAGGCAAGACCAACACCGTTGTACCTCTAGCGTTGGGGTGACACGTTCCAGCTGACTGGTTTTCTCCAGGAGCTAAATTCGTCCTGTCCCCGGTGTCTGCCCAACTCCCCGCTCAGTCAGCTCCAGTCCAACAAACCAGTCTTCCAGAGGGGGCTAAAGATACTTGAGAATAATAGAAGACAATCAATTAAGCAAAATCTTCCTACAAGCTCAGCAAAACCTTGCAAAGATGCTTCTCGGGGATGATTCTCTCCTCTTGATGTACCTGTGCAAGTCCCAGATGCGGCAGAGAGGTCCCCAGACATCGGCTGGCTCTTTGGGGAAGCGCCGTGCTTCCTTCGGGGTGGTGGCTCCCGGGAACAGACGGCACCGGTGCCATGTCTTCAAGCAATTAAGAGGCTGGGGAGAGCGAGCAGAGCAGCACAAGGCAGATTCCTTCTCTTATCCTCTGCTTCTTAATTTTTCCCTTCCTGCTGGGTGCAGATATCAGAAGGGAGGACGCCTGGGTGCCCGCAGGATCACCAGCCGCTTCAGCAAGAAGCCCTGAGGCACACGGGAAGAGGTACCCGGGGAGCAGCACCTTCCATGCGGAGCTTCGTTTGCACCCGGGGATCTGCCAGCCCCTCCAGCAGCTCCTCCAGATTCGAGGCGAGGATGACATGAAACTGTACGTGGCGCCTGCAGGGGCTCCCGACAAGTTGCCAAAGCTGCTCTCAGGTGGGCAAAGATATCCTGTGCCCTGTTCAGAGCTCGAGAACTTCTTTGTTAAACTTGCGACGCCGCTTCCCAGCATCACTCTGCATCCCCCCACGGATAACACCATCCGTTATCTCAAGCCCAAGAGCTTGCCGCCTTCCTTCGGTATCGTAACGTCATGTAGCAAAAGCTCTTGGTTCACAGAGTAATAAACCCCAAACCTCCCCCTTGATTAATGCAAGTGGTTTCAGACGTAAAACAATACAACCCAGCTCAAAGCCATTTAAAATAATAAACCGCCTTTGATTTTTCATATTCATAAAACCTGGAACAATATGGCAGCCCAGGAGGATGCCTATCAATAAAGTTGGAGTGGAATATCAATATTTAGCTACATGGAAATTTATAACAACGGAGGAAGCAATTATCAATACAGGGTTCAGTAATTTGCACCACATTTGATGCAAAGCAATGGCAATACTCACCACTGACAAAATATACCTCCGGCGTATATTTATTTCTATAAAGAGGAGCAGGGTGCAAGGCAATACAAAGTGAGTAGGACAAAACAGCCCTCCGTTTGCCAAGTTTATAGGGAAAATACGTGAAATGAGGTTCCTAAGGAGCACTCCGCAAGCGAGCCCTCACCGGCCAGCTTTCCTAATGCAATCCTCCACGCGGGCTTACCCCTTTCATCCTGCTCCCGTCGAAGGGAAACTCACGTGAAGTTATCATCACAGCTTTCAAGAGCAGCCACGAGCGGGTTGACAGCTGCTATTACTGTCATCGTGGGCAAGCGATAAGCTTTTGCCCAGCTGCAAAATGGTTCTGGCTTCCCTCCTGTCAGTGCCGTGAGGGTAAGGAGCGTTCGCAGTGCTCCCCCAAGCCAACGAGCAATCCTCCCGGAGCAAAACCCCTTCGACTCTGGCCGAGGCAGCAGAAACAGGTTTCCTCAAACTCAGTTGCTTTTGCAACGGCATTTTCGAGATGATACGTTCTCTGAAATCACCCTAAAAGGCACGCGATTTCTTGATGATGTCTAATTATTATGGGGGGGGTTGCAATCACACAATATTTAAAGCAGCAAAGCCCAGACAGTTTAGCATTAACTGTACAGTAGCAAAGGCATAAAAGGTGAGGTAGGTCTGAGTTCTTGTTCTCAGAGCATTTACACGGTGATTTGCAGAGCCAGCGGAGGAAAAAAAAAAAAAAATAGGGGAGAATGAGCATGAACTTGCAGTGATAATGTCTGGGGAGAACCTCTCGAGGCAAAGAAACCCCTGGCTTTGCGTGCAGGGGTGTCTTTGCCTGGAGATCAATAAATGATAATTACCCAAGATGAAGGCTGCGATCTCCTTTTAAACGTCAGGATCAAATGGCCACCGAGGTACGTGACGACGGTGGCATCTCAGAAACACTGCAGCAGAGCCCTAGTGTTTGGCACTGGAGGATCTCATGGACTTTGCAGCTTAAGGAGGTCTGAAGCAACCAGAAGAGCTCGGGGAGCAACGACGTGGGACAACAGTGTGGCAAGAACCCACCCGGGAAAGGAGCACCCAGCAAAGGGGCCACGCGGAGGTGTCAACCCACCCATCTGCTACCTTGAAGGAGCATTTCGGCCACTTGATACTTGCACCCATCTCCAACGCAGGCTTGTTCCTCAGGGCTCCAGCCCCCTGCAGAAAGCTGTTTTTTCCTCAAAGGAAGGAGAAATTCCTCTATCCATGGAGCGTAGGGCATCCTGGGGGCAATTAAGTGGGGTGATTAGGAAGAAAAGGGCTTACTGCTCCCTCGCCTCTGGGAACAGAAGCCTACCCAGAGCAAGGGACAAAGAGCGGGGCACCTACTCGGGAAAAGAGGGTCTGCAAAGGGGAGAGCGGCTGCTTCCATCGCAGGCAGGAGAAATCAGAGCTGCAAGAGCTGGAAGAAACCTCCTGGCTGCAGGGAGGGCTCAGCCTCGAAGTACCACGCAGCTTTGCAACACATGCTGCTGCTTTTCCACCCCAGTACGCTCCTTTGCCTTCAAAACCAGAGCAATCTGAGCAGCTTACAGAATGTTACTGGCTTTATCCTCAGCAGCATTAAGGTGACAGATGGGGAAACTGAGGCAGCGAGTGGCCAGGACATCTTGCTGCAAGCCACGGTGGAAAACCAGCAGAGGACATCACTGATGCCCTCATCTCCAGGACTCCCCTCGCTTCAATTTAACATCCATTCCCCGCTCCACGCATTGGTCCGAAGCAGAGGAGAAAGGATGAAAGCGGGATGTAAACAAAAGGGCTGCAGTTTTCATTCCCCACCGGGGCTGCCGGCGTTGGAAACAGCAGCGTTGTGTTTTCAAGCTCGCAGCGACTCTCCGAAGTAATTCTGTCCATCTGCAGGGCGACATGTGGGAAAGCGGCCGGCATCGGGTTTCGGTACAGCCGTGTAAATTCACAAACTGTACGGCTATTAATATTGCGAGGCATCCTCGCCTGCTGGGGGCAGGGGGGGAGTTAAACGCTAGGACATTAACATGGCATGCCAGTTGTGCCTCCGGATTTGTAGCAACTGCGTGCAGGAAGCCTGGACTAACGACTGTGCTGCCCTTTTATTAATACCAGTCCCAGTCCCAGCCCAGGTCCCAGGCTCTAGGGACCTCTCTGCCCTCCACCGCCTGAGATTTGCCCATAAAACATGGTTAATCTGGATCCTTCCTCAGCGTTTGCGTTTAATTCTGCTGCAAATCCACGCGGAAAAACCTCTAGCTGAGGTTTAAAGGTGCTTTAGCCCCTGCCACAGCCCAGGTCTCAGGCTCTACGGACTGCTCTGCCCTTCGCAGGTCAAGCTTTGCCCTTAAAACGTGGTTAATCTGGATCCTTACTCAGTGTTTGGGTGTAATTCTGCGTCAAACCCACGCAGAAAACCCTCCAGCTGAGGTTTAAAGGTGCTTTAGCTTCTGCCAAGCCAAGATGTCGATTAAAAGGCAGCGTCAATTTAACTTGGGACCACGTATCAAATTAATCCCACATCGATAATCCTCCAACACCTCCCGAAAGCAAATTAATTTTGCACAAGTGCTACCCAAAAAAATGGAGAAAGGCTCCTTCGGCATCGCAGCACAAAAAACACAGGATCCATCTCATCACACAAAGAAAAAGTCACGGGCAGCGTTTCTGCACGGCAGCAAAACCCACGCAGACCCAGCCAGCGATTACCTGGAGCACCCATCTCGGTGCCAGCAGCTGCCTGCTTGCCCGTGGTAACTACCAAATGGGCAAGGCAATACCTCGGCGGTACCTAATAGCCATCAACATGTTACGTGCCATTAAATCCACTCACGGGCAATAAGCCCCTGGTCTCGAAAAGCCGCGTGTGCTCGGGTAGCGCCCGCGCACCAACCCTGCGCAGCCAGTTTGAAAGTGATGTTTGAACTTAAGGGCCAACTTTTTTCTTCCTTTTTTCCCCCTCCTCCTTAATTATTTCTCACGTTTTCAGCAATCTTTCCCCACCTGCACTTTATTTTCAAAGCTTTTACCGTCCCAAGGCACCTTCTTTCACTGTATCTTTCAGGGATGAGTGCAACGGAGAATACTTTGTCCTTCCCTTAGGATACCTCGAAGGAATTTCTTAACATCATTCCTCAACCTCCCAGAAGCGTTTTTCCCCCGGCTTATGAGACAGGGAAAGACGAACAGACTCTTCCTAAACCAGACAAAGGGATCAACAGCAGAAGCAAGGATAAAACTAAAAAACCACCCCAAACTAACCTTTTTCTTTCTTCCAAAGCTGCTTTGACATTTCTTCGACTGTCCTAAGTGGAGCAGCGTGCCGGCTGCTTTTAAATCATCCCCCCCAGTCTCACCAGCACGGCGGATTAATGCATTAACTATTCACCCTGCAGACCAGCCCGGTACCGGGAGCACAGTTGAGCCATCACTTTTGCAGTCACCAACCTTCCTGCCTTCAGATTAAATGCGTATTTTTAAATCAATGGCTGGAAAAATGCCCTGCAAAGGGCTGCAGCAAGTGCAGAGTGAAAAAGAGATGTCAAACTGTGCATGGAGTTGCAAGGAACACGTCTCCATGGACAAGGAGCTGGTTGGGTTTGGGTTTAGGGAGGTATCTCGCACAGTAATGTTTCATCCCATCGTTTCAACCTGTTGTCTGCAGATCTTCAGGGGTCCATGAAATGTTTTGGGAAAGGCAGAGAACAACCGTATTACCCCCCACAGCTACCTCGAAAGGAACAAGGGGAACAGTAAAAAGTTGGAGATGATATATCTCCTTACCCGTCCTCCACTCTGGCCCCCCACTTTAAAAAAAAAAAATCAGTAGTAAACCAATTTTTTTAAAAAATCAAGCAGTTCCTATACACGCAGATTCATCCCAGCGCTTGAGCACATTTAGACTCACGTGCGTCACTGAATTAACGTGCCCAGGCACGGGCTCAGAGACGTGGGCTCCCACGAAAAAGCTCTGTGCCCTGAACCTGCCCCCAAACTCCTGCCCCGGCGGAGCAGAGCTAGAAGATGCTTTTGCATCCCGCCTCGACTCTTTCTCCGCAGGGTGAAGGAGAGAGGGGAGGGAGCGGCCGGCCAAAAACCGCAACGTGGAAGCTCTTTTGAAACTCTCCTAACAAATTTCCTGGCTCTTAGGGAGCAGGAGAGGATGACAGATCACCGAACCTTTAGATTAATTGCTCGCCAAAGTGAGATGGTCGTGTTTGGTACCCGACGTCAGCACATCCCATCAATCTCCGCAGCTGAGTGCCGCTGTCGGGAGCTAATCCCCCCCTCTCCTCGCCAGGCAAGGAGTTCATTTCCACTTCATTACTTCGCAATGTAGTGAGCCGGCGAGTGTCTTACTTACCGGCTACGCCGCCTGCGCCGCGTTACCAACGCCGCAGCCGGCTGTGCCGTGCTCTGCCGAGCCCGGGGCAGGCATTGGGGAGATGGGAGCGGAGCATCATTTCCCCAGAGCAGCATTTGCCCGGCTGATATCCTTTAAAAATGGGCACAGGGCAGGAGGGAGGAAGAGATTAATCACATGTAATACTCCATCGTTCACCTCCCTCCCTTTTGGGCGCTAAAATCATGGAAGAAACGTGCCCTGCAGAGTCCTGCGCTGGCAGGACAACACATCCCAAAGGCTCTGCCCTGCTCCTCCGGGAATCATAGAATCATAGAATGCTTTGGGTTGGAAGGGACCTTTAGAGGTCATCTAGTCCAACCCCCAATCTCTCCGAGATCCCACTCTCCCACACCAAATATCTCCTGAAGCCATGGGAGCACCCAGTTTTGCCCTGCAGAAACGTGCACCGCTTTGAAGCATACCACCAAAACCACTTTAAATCACTGACACATCAGTCTTAAATCACCAGTACAGCCTTTTCCCCCAAGAAACCCTTGTGCTGTTAAACAGAGTCCCAGGAAAGAGCCTGGAGAGCTTTTCCCACCCCTTTCCATAACTCCGTGCCCTCCTCGGACAAGGCAAGCAGTGCCGAAATCTGACTTTCGGTGCTTTGTGATGGATAAAGGCGCCGTTGCTCTCAGCTTACAGGTAATTTCCTGGTCAGCATCACTTTACCCTACCATCTGCTAAAACGATTACTAGCTGGAGAAAAACTGAACCAGCAGAAAAAGTCGGGAAGGATGCGTTGGGGAGGAGGCAGATGCAGCAGTGTCGGGCTCGAGCAGAGTTACAGCANTACTTACCGGCTACGCCGCCTGCGCCGCGTTACCAACGCCGCAGCCGGCTGTGCCGTGCTCTGCCGAGCCCGGGGCAGGCATTGGGGAGATGGGAGCGGAGCATCATTTCCCCAGAGCAGCATTTGCCCGGCTGATATCCTTTAAAAATGGGCACAGGGCAGGAGGGAGGAAGAGATTAATCACATGTAATACTCCATCGTTCACCTCCCTCCCTTTTGGGCGCTAAAATCATGGAAGAAACGTGCCCTGCAGAGTCCTGCGCTGGCAGGACAACACATCCCAAAGGCTCTGCCCTGCTCCTCCGGGAATCATAGAATCATAGAATGCTTTGGGTTGGAAGGGACCTTTAGAGGTCATCTAGTCCAACCCCCAATCTCTCCGAGATCCCACTCTCCCACACCAAATATCTCCTGAAGCCATGGGAGCACCCAGTTTTGCCCTGCAGAAACGTGCACCGCTTTGAAGCATACCACCAAAACCACTTTAAATCACTGACACATCAGTCTTAAATCACCAGTACAGCCTTTTCCCCCAAGAAACCCTTGTGCTGTTAAACAGAGTCCCAGGAAAGAGCCTGGAGAGCTTTTCCCACCCCTTTCCATAACTCCGTGCCCTCCTCGGACAAGGCAAGCAGTGCCGAAATCTGACTTTCGGTGCTTTGTGATGGATAAAGGCGCCGTTGCTCTCAGCTTACAGGTAATTTCCTGGTCAGCATCACTTTACCCTACCATCTGCTAAAACGATTACTAGCTGGAGAAAAACTGAACCAGCAGAAAAAGTCGGGAAGGATGCGTTGGGGAGGAGGCAGATGCAGCAGTGTCGGGCTCGAGCAGAGTTACAGCACAGTGCTTGTGCCTTGTCGTGCTCCTCTCCAGAACAAAATCCTCACGGGCGAGTATAAAAGAGAAAAAAAGGGGAAAAAAAAATCCCAGCTACAGAATGCTTCATGGAAAAGTGAGGGTTTGGAGGAGTTTTGGGGGTTGCTTTTTTTTTTTTTAGTTGAAGGGATTTTATGCTATAAAAATTGAATGCTCGCACTTACTAAAATTATACTAAGGCGGTTTGGTTTGTTTTGTTTAAATCCCACATTTTTGCCCTGGTAAAGAGGGGGCTGCGTATCCTCCCCTCCTCTTGTTGTCCTTTACGTGCATCTCATCACTCCTGCAGCCACCCTTCAGCAAAAGGTTCACGGGGATAACAAAGACCCAGGCTGTTTCCAGCAGTATCGCCAACCGTTGTGTAATTACAGACCCAGAAAGCAAAATGTCCAGGCACCCAGGTTTATCTACGCCGCCGCGCACGCCACTGATTTGCCTGTGGGAATTACACCACGCACAACTGTATTTGTTGGGCTATCGCAGGTGGCGTTAGACAAGCAGGAACAATTGCCAGCCCTCTGCTAGCCCGTTAACTTGGTCAGAGTCACTAAATATCTCTGGCACGAAGACAGCTATTTGCCATCTTAATCCGAGGCAATCCAGGTCGGCAGGGACCGATTGGCAAAGAAGCATTTAATTAAACGGCGGAGCCTTTCCCTCCGCTGTTCTGCTCTCGTGTTCAAGTACCAATCCTGCACAGACGGGACCGGAGCCTCACCGCAGGGTCCGGAGGTGATGCCACGCCATCGCCTTTCTGCCTGGTAAAGCAATTAATGCAGCAAAAAATTAATCGCGGTCTAGCAGAGAGGACAGAGTGTCAAGTTTAAGTGACACTCCCAAACGCGTGGGAAGGCAGGGTGCCGGCTTTATTGAAATAATGCGACCAAATAAAAATGACCAGTCAACTCACGTGAGTATTAGGAATCAATTAACGGGACAGAAATCAGCACTGGATAGGAAATATCACGGAGGCAGCACAAAAGCAACGCACGCTCTATCTCTAACGTGGTAATCAGACACAGCGAGGCAAGAGGTAATTACAGGAGCACTGGAAAACAGGATTTACTCAGAAAGGTTTTTACTGCACATAGAGTCATTTTCTCTGCGTATTAATGCTAGTAGCTCTCGTGCCTAGCAGCTCAATACTACAGGATATGTAATAGTTAAAAAAAACAAACCAGCACGCTGTTTAAATTAAATTCTTGCCCCTCGACACAGACCCCGAGTTATCCTGGATGCAGGGTGACAGTCACGGGTGTTTAACCAAAGAGGAGGTCACAAGGATCGCCTGGTTTAGCACTCACTTTATTGGGGCTAGAAGGATTGAATTAGGCTTGTCTTAAAAAGAAAGATGCAAAGTCCCAACAAACCAGCTCAGAAATCACACGTGTGCTGTCTTAAAAAAAAAAATAGGATAGACAGAGCCTTTCCAGGTCTGCCGTGCAAGTGATGTAGCTGCCTGTCCCCTCTCCCGTTGCACCGGAGCCGAAGCTCTCACGGGGGCATGAGCGCTTTTGCGCAACCACATCCTTTATTTGGCAGCGTTTGGCTTTTTAAAAGTTGCCCTTTGTACTTCTGCTGCTTTAAAACAACCGTGCCTGAAAATGCAGCTGGTTTCTGGGTGATTTTTAAACCTCCAGGACTGATTTAAAACCAAATGCAGGAGCGTTTGCAAGCCCCACATCTTAAATCACTAGAAAAATTAAAGCAGAGCATCACTAACGGGTAAAAGCCCACCAGCTCTGGCCAGGCTGCTTTTCCTGCTGAACACACGGATATTTTGCTGCTTCTTGTAACTATCAGTTCATTTCCCTACCGTCGTTTCCTACAGAAAAGAAAAAAAAAAAACCTTTCTCTGCAAAAACGGCACAGGTCTCGCCAGCGGCGCGCGGTGCGAATGCGGGTACATCGTGCCCCCTAGAGGGTACCACCGCGGGTCCCGGCGGAGCGAGGGTCCGCAACGCGCGAGGGTCCGCGTGTGCCGGGCTTCGGATCTGCTTTTTGAAATCCAAAGGGGAAAAAAAGAAGTGAGAAAAAAGTCATTTTCTTCCATAGATTGCACGTCTCTGCCTGGATGTGCTTTATAAAATACAAGCTGTGTAAAGAATTTGAAAAGAGGGGGGGAGAAAGGCATAGGTGAATATAAAACTTTGCAGACCGGGCTGTGGGTAGCTACGTATTGCTCAGAATTTTCCTTTCCAGTTAAGGAGCTGTGTAATTAAACCCCAGCTTGATCCCAAACTAAGGAACTCACTGAAAGGACCCCTCTTCTTGCTTTCGCTGGAGTGAGACGCACATGGAATTAAGCTCACTACCCCAGAGCGGTCGGGGAAGCTGGTGGTGCTGGCCTGAGCCCAGGTACTTCTAAAAATCCTCCCAAAAATGATGCCTTTAGGATATACTCTCGCTGGCCCCTGGGTTGAACCCCCCCAGGGCAGCCCCTCTGCCTTCAGGGGCAGCTGAGCCCATCTCCCAGCAAGCAAACCCCTGCCGGGTTATTCATTGACCCCCCTTCCCCTTCGCAAATCTCTTTCCTTGCTGCTCCGCGTTTCAGGGCTGGAAACATGCTGAGTTAAACAACGCGGCTACAATTAAAACGAAAACTGGAAGGGAAAAAGAGGCAAAAGCCAAAAGGAATAGGTACGTTTGCAGCCGGCAACTGAAAACAGATGGGAAGTCAATGAGGCAGAGAAATAAAATGCAGAGAGGCTGCTCCTGCCTGAAGGAGCTGCCAAGGTGAAGGCTCCCGTCCCGGAGAGGGGACGGGGCGTACGGCAGCAGCGCAGAGAGGCTTTACAGCAAGCAGGGACGGTAACCGAATATCCCGACACGAGAGTGAGCCAAAGGGGCGTTCGAGGATGGGGAGGGGGATGTTTGCTTCTCTTTAAACGCACCGTCTGGCAGGGGGCACAGTGTTTTCCTGGTGCAATTTGAGGAGCCAAAAATCGCTGTATTTGCACACACAGCAACCCTGTTTTATCACAAACTGGGGCACGGCCAACACGGGGCGCAGAAACGTTCTGTTAAGCTGCCGGTAACAACGACGACTTGTTCTTTGCCACTTCCCCAACCTCTCATGATACCTTTTCCCTGCTGTTTATTCCAAAAGAAACATCAAATTGGGAAAATCGGGGACACGGCACTCCCAAAGGGCTGGGCAACCCGGATCCACTGTGCCCGTGGGGGACAAGCTGAGCCATTCCTCCAGGCTCCCTTCTGCTGAGACGGCATTGAGTCCATCAGGCTTACTCCAGAATACCGGGCTCTTAATTAAGCGTGGCTAATCAGACACCTGGATTTGTCCAGCCCTGTTGCATTCCCTGGGGCAAAAGAGGAGGAGAAAAAGAAAAAAAAAAAAAAAAAAAAAAAAAACAAACCACACCACTTGTTTGCCTCCTGCAAGCTGCAGCTCATCACAAGCTGCCGGGCTTAGCACGCAGACAGCTGCGGATGCTGACCGAGAGCTTCCCATTTGTTTCAGAGCTTTGGAATTAGGCTCCAAAAAAAACAAAACAAAAAAAAAAGTGGAGATTTGCAGGTATAGGTGATGTTGGGAGAGCTGGCTCTTGAGGCTCGGTAACGTGCGCTTGGGAGAGGGCACCTGGGCAGCCCTTGTTACTACAGGGAGCAAGGGGGACCGGCTTTAAGCAGGCGATACCCAAATCAGACCGGCATGTCCAGCCTCTGAACGGTCACTGATAGACACGCTGAAGGTAAAAAAAAAAAGATAAAGGAGTCTCTCCAGAGCATCCTTTCTGATGGTGAAGCCAATCTCATGGTGGACAATATCCATGTGGTAGGATGGGACCAAGAGCTGAGATGCCTGGACACGTTGCCCAACTCTGCCCCCAACTCTCAGTCCACAGACATCCTGAAGCGCCGAGAGCCTTGCAAAATTATCGGTGAGAGAAGGCACAGCAGGATGGAAACAGCCCGTTCCTAACTCAAAGGAAGGGTTTAGGAGCTGATCTTTGGGGGTTACTTGAGAAACAGGCAGAAGCAGCCACCTGGGAAGGGAGCAGAGACCCTCAGGCTTCTCCTTGAGACATCCACCACCGAGCAGATAAAGGTCCGAACCCAAGGAGAAACTCCTCAGCATTAGAGGGGGTGCCCTGAAAGCCCCTCCAGGTATGGAGCAGACTCACATGCAAGCTCAGCAGCCCAAGAGGAGCTCTGAGCACTACGGGGACATGTCTGCACCCAAACCAGCCCTGGTGGCATGACCTCGTGAGATTTTTCCCCACCGCTAACTCTGATTTTTGAGGGAGGCCTGCAGGAAGGCAAGTGCCACCAACTCGACAGTGAGCAGGGATTTTATCCAGGGAAAGGGAGAAGGGAGCACGGCCATAGCAATAACACCGTGCCCTCCATCAGCTCCTGCAACTAATTACCCTTCGCAGCCTACGCAGATTGACAGACAAGGGTGGGGGGGGTCAAGACACAAGGAATCGGATGAGCCAAGTGGCAAATCAACAAGAGGATTGGGGTGAGATCATCACAGCAAAAATTACCAAGGGAGGTGTCAGGCATCGAATCCCTTTTTAATACCACACGATTCCCCGTTGCCCTCAAGAGCCCCAACCTCCAGGCCCCAGACACCAACAGCTCTCCGTGCCGGCCCTGGATGCTTTTTTAATTTACGGTAATTGCATATGACTATAGCTTTCAATTACAAATTCCATCAATTCTACGCATTCGAACCAAATCTTAAAATGGGAAAGGCACCTGTGAAGGGAGCGAGAAGCTTCCTGAAGCTGTGGCAAGGAAGCCAAGCCGGGGCTGACATGCCTGTCATGAGTCGGATGCCAAGCTGGATGTTTCTGTAGGGACTTTACAAATGGAAGTGCCATCTTGAGCCAAGACGGGTAAAGATAGCTCTTGCGCACCAGAATAAACCTTCAGTTGAAGTTTCTCTTGTTCCCCGTCTCCCTTCTTACTCGTGTGTCATCTCCCCATTCTCCCCCATAAGCGATACACCCACCTGGGTCGGGTATATCCTCCGGGGCGTTGGGAGGCAAGTTGGGAAGGGGATAGGGTTACTTGTGAGCCTGGGGAGGGAGAAATGGCTTGCTCACAGCTGGCGTTTCCTCGCTTTCTCACAGGCAGTTAATTGGTAATTTTCATCACTCTTGCTGGAAGCATTTGCTGTTATATACGGACACAAGAGATGGAAAAGGGAAGAGGTGGAAAAGACAATGGCTGGAGCAGGTGCTTTCACTAAGGATTTCAGCTGGAACATTTCCACGGCCCACAGAAACCACCTTCCAGGAGTCAAACTCAAGACACAGCCCTGCGAAGGAGCAGTTCAGGACATCCCGCGTTCATTTTCCACAGGCCGATTCAACACGAGAGTTGGGTGATCGGAGATGAGCAGACCCACGCAGAGCGGTGGCACTGACAGCCGCTCTCCCAGGCTGATGCTGGAGATGTACAAATGCCACCTCAAAAGAGTAAGAATCATAAGTGTCACCTCAAAAACATCCGTGTGTGATGCTCTTGAAATGTTCTTTACTGTTCATGGCATAAAAGCTATGGAAAACACCATCCATTAATGTAGGACAACTTAATAGGAAAAAAAATACAGAGAACGAATAGCACAGGGGAGAAAAAGAAGTCCCAATTAACAAGAGTTGTAACTACTAGAGCACGAGTCTTATGAGGAGCGGCTGAGGGACCTGGGGTTGTTCAGCCTGGAGAAGAGGAGGCTGAGGGGAGACCTTATCGCTCTCTACAACTACCTGAAAGAAGGTTGTAGCGAGGTGGGTGTTGGTCTCTTCTCCCAAGTAGCAAGTGATAGGACAAGAGGCAATGGCCTCAAGTTGCACCAGGGGAGGTTTAGATTGGATATTAGGAAGAACTTCTTCACAGAAAGGGTTGTCAAGCATTGGAACAGGCTGCCCAGGGAAGTGGTCAAGTCCCCATCCCTGGAAGTATTTAAAAGACGGGCAGATGAGGTGCTTAGGGACATGGTTTAGTAGTGGACAGGTACGGTTGGACTCGATGATCTTAAAGGTCTTTTCCAACCAAATGATTCTATGATTCTACTTTAAGTACTGCTAGAACAAAGAGAAAAGCCTGTCTTCTCCTACAAGGAGTTACAACACCCTCCTGTACCTGCCACATCCACCTGTACTCTGTCGTTTCACATCTCAAACCTGCAAACGCTCCGAGACGAGGATGCTCTGGGTTGTGTATCTGCAACATATGCAATAATAATAACGCAATAATTACCTTGAGCCGCAACACTCCCCTATCCTCTCCTAGCTCTCTTCCTCCATGGATGCTCAAGGATCCTCGAAGAGAAAAAAAATGCCCAAGCTCCATTTCCTTCACCTCTGCTTAGTGCTACAGTACTATTCAGTAAATTTGACGGAAGAATATCCTGACAAACGGCTGGAGCATCACAGCCACGCAGGTGGACCACTCCAGCCACCAGCCGCAGCCCTTCATCGACCCACTTTTTGTTCTAGAACAAGCAAAGAGGAGGCAGCAGCCCTGGGAGGACCAAGGACCTGCAAGGACCATGAGATGTGGGTCACAACCACAGCTTTGGGAAGGACCAGAGCGAGCACCAAGAGGCGAAGCAAATATCGGGGGTCTCCCTGCGGTGATTTAACCCCCGAGCAAGTAACAGCCTGCGCGCACACTGCTTTCAAGGGCCCTTGCTTGCAGTCAGCCTGAGCCAAAGCAAGCCTTGGTTGGATTCAATTTGTTACGCACTAAAAAATCCTGATAAAAATCTAATACACTACTCGGTTGCAAATTACCAGGTAGATAAGGGTCTTTATTCCAGGGTGGAGGATATTTTTGGTTCGTTTAGTACAAACTTTACCTAAGCTGAAAGGGCAAGAATCACCCTGCCTACAAACCGCCCGAACCATGCAGAGAAATGGCCACTGCAGATTGCATCCAAGTCTTACCTGTGTCATTCAAACTGCTGCAAAACTCATAATTAGAGTGTCTAAAGCACCTAACCTCAACCCCAACCCAAGGGTGAAGCTGGAGCCAGGGAGAAGAGAGCTGTAGGACCAGGAACCAAGAGGCAGGAATGCCCGTTCTAATTCTGGCTCCATCGCCGGTCCGTGCGTGGCCACGGGTAACCTGCCTCCAGCTGTGCAGAGGATGAATGCGTGTGCCTCTTCCAGCAAGCAAACCTTTGGATTAAAAGCATGACCAGCCAGCAGCTCTTGGAAGAAATGCAGGTTTTGGATTGTTTCAAGTGCTGATGTACGGCCTTTAAACACATTCCTCCAGGAGGACAGCCCTTATCTGCTGCCTCCTGCAACCCCCTTGTCTCAGCGCACTGAACACACTTTAGGATACAACCTTACTGTCTTAATTAGGTAATTATCTAAATCTTTATTGCTGCCTCCTTCGATAGGCTCAAGCAGACCTCTGAAGTTCTCTAGTTTCACTTGTAGATACCAACATACCCTCAAAATGTGGTAGCAAGTGTCTTGGCCAAGATCACATCAGAGTTTCAGAGGAGCTGATGCCTGAGAGGAAACGGCCTCAAGTTGCGCCAGGGGAGGTTTAGATTGGATATTAGGGAAAACTTCTTCACGGTGAGGGTTGTCAAGTATGGAACAGGCTGCCCAGGGAAGTGGTCGAGTCCCCATCCCTGGAGGTATTTAAAAGATGGGTAGATGATGTGCTTAGAGACATGGTTTAGTGGTGGACAGGTACGGTTGGACTCGATGATCTTCAAGGTCTTTTCCAACCAAATGATCCTATGATTCTATGAGCTGACCCTCCAACGGGCGCTAGCTTGCACCTCCTCTCTGCCCATCCTGCGCGTAAGCAAGGGCTTCAGTTTCCTGGCTTGCCAAACAGACACTTGGAAATAAGTAATAAATAAGTAAAACACGCTAATTATTTACACGACGTTTTGTTCACAGGACCGCATTCAATATTTACGCAAGTGCAGAATATTACAGATATCAAAGTTTGGCTGCAACATAATCGGCAGGATCCAAAGGAGTCACAGCGAGCATCCACAGTCAGAGACGATGCTTCTTCCACCAAGCTGCACCTCTGCTCTGCACAAAAATCCCCTGAAATTTCACCAGAAATGAGACTCAAGAAAACAGTGCTTATTGTTTTCCATAGGTGCAAAACACTCGGAGCTTTCCAAGCAAGCGGCTGTTTCCCTACAATTCCCCAACAGCCGGGGAACGCCGTGCGGTTTCATTTGTTCACGGGGCAGAGTGCTCCCCTGGAGGTGTCGGGGAGGGAAGGGAGCAGTGACCCAGAACAGAAAGCATCTGGGAGCAAATAAAGATAACGAACTGCATTTGACAGGGGTGAGGCTCCTGCCACTGCACGCGCAGCCCTGGCCCATCATGCCGCTCGGCACCAAAACCCAGCATGGAAAGCTGCAGGGATGGCGCAGAGACCAGCACAAGTAAGAACACGTTTACAGGAAGGAAAATAAAGGAGAGGTAAGGTATTAAAAGCGAGATACTCTATTAATATTGCTCCTTAAACCGCAACAGTCATCATTCAGGCAGCCCGTTCAGAGGGGTGACGACATGACACTGCTTTGCCACCAGCACAGCAGGAGCTGGGGATGCCCTAGGGAGCAACAGAAAAAAACTTCCCAGGACAGCCTTCAGAGCTGGAATTGAATCAGAGCACAGAGCTACGTATTTTCCAACTCTAAAGAAGGCAGAAGAGCTTCACGTAAGGCTTCGCAGGTTACGAACTAATCCTCCCAAGAAATGCAGGCAGGGAAAGGTGACAAATAGGAGGCAGCATCGTCTAGATGGTTCTGCCTCCCCGCGTGTATCGCCTTGGTTTGAAAAGGCCTTGCTACAACACTAAAAACCGAACACAAAACAAACAAAAAAATAAATAAAATCACACTGGCCCTGGCAGCAAGGTTTCTAGATCTACTTTACGGTGGAATTCCTTCGATGGGATCAGCCAGGCTGCTGGCAGCCGCTCAGCAGTCCTGTCTGCCTGCCTTCACCGGCGCTTTCTGCCTGCAACGCCAGCACGCAGAGGAATTGCGGTCATTGTCCGGGATCCCATCACGCTAGGTGCAAAACAAACACAAAACAAAGAGCTTTTAATGAGTTTATTTCTCCTAACAATGCAACAATTGCTAGGACAACTAATTAATGCACACTGGAGCCTAGAGCAGAGCTCTATGTACACTAATTATGTATTTTTTAATCCATTCCCCCTCCTTTCACCCACAGAGGCAGCTCTCCGAGAGATAGCAAGGGAGGGAGTATTAGCAGAGGTGCTGCTGCTTTCCATCTCCCGTTGTCTATGCTGGCTCCAAGTGATGCTCCACTACCAGGGTACCACTCAGGGCAGCACCCCGCAGGCAGCGTGCTGCGGGTGGATCTCTCATTTTACTCTTCTTGACCTTCATTTGAAGCTCTTTACTTCCCACGAGCATTTCCCAAGCAACCTACTGCTCTCTGGGCACAGACCGGGGACCCGCTGGCCAAGAGGTTTAGCGATAAACTTCACAACAACCAGCTAAACCTTGTCCCTCTTCTCTGGTGCTGTGGAAGAGGTAACCAAAAAACCTTCAGGAACGGGGTGATGAAGGGCTGAGCGCACAGATCCTCAGGGTTTAAATGGGTATTTGCTTTCAGAGAGGGAAATACAGAGAAAATCCCATCTCTGGAAAGAGACTCGCTGGCAGCAGGGACAGCTGAGAAAAGCAGCGTTTTGACTACGTAAACCCAACTGTTCCCTAATTTCAAGTTAAAAAGGAAAATGCCAGTGTTGCTCCCTGCAGCCTTTCTCCCTTCCTGATGCCACACCACGCCGTGCGCTTTTGACCCAGCAGCTCTCCCTACGAAGTGCTTTGAGATCCTCCGCTAACATCTCTAATTAAAGTAATTTATTTTTAGCCTGATTTTTCAAAGGGAAAGCTAGACAGACAGAGGCGACGCTCACCCGTGGGGGCACGGAGGAGAACAGGCAAGCATGGACCCTTGGACCTATGCCCTAACAGGCGCGTAGGGGGTTGTAGGACAGCTCGGAGACCGGCACCTAACCGTGTTGAACCCTACCCATCATTGCAGAGCATGCCGCACATGGTCCCAGACCTTCTTCTCCATAAATGTTTTTAAACACTTGCGACCCAGTTGTAATTCTAGCTGGGATCATCTCAAGCTCCTTTTCCTTCTCATTCACATTTACCCCAATTCTCTCTTTCCCGAGAGAGTCAAGACGAGACCTTTCGGACAGCTGATGGGACGCAGGTAACGTCATGCTCCGGGATGGGGTTCTCCTGTTGCACTCCGGTCTCAAGTTTGAGCTGACGTTAAGGGCATATTCGTAATGAATTCTGGAGGTCAACGCTATAATTCAGACAAACAGGGGAAGCCATGCCGAGGTGTTGAATGATTTAAAACATAATTCACCCCCACCCATTCCCCTGTGAAGGGTGCCACCTGTTAGTGTTTGGAGCATGAGAAAATACCCAGGAATGAGCAGAATCCCAAGACGCGCAGCTCCGCTCCACCAACTGCGGTAAGGAAGAAGCTGCTAATGGCTCCTCACTTGCTCCAGGGATTATGTCATAGCTCAAATTGTATTCCCAAGGAATGGGGTTACCACATTCCCGCATTCCCGAGGAACGTGCTGGATGCACGCAACAAGCTTCCCAGCACCGAAAACAACCCGGGCAGCGCAACAGCACGGGGCCACATGGCACAGGCAAGAAAAGCCCCGGGGGACTCGCAAGAAGGAGCATGATACCGGTCCGCTCCAAGGATCCCCCCTGGCCAGGCCCCCCGCTTTCGGCACCCCTTCCGTCAGGAGAAGGGACACACACTCGCCGGAGATGGGTGCAACCCCAGCTGCGCTCCTCACCGGTGTCAGCCGGGCAGTGGCGTTGCCTCCTTGCCCCCATCACATCATTCCTCTACATCAACTCCATCTTGTTGAGATTGCAATGCCCAGCACTTACAAAACCAAGCTTTGAGCGCCTGTTGACAAGGGGTTTGCCTGCTCTAAGCAGCCCCAGGAACATTGCGGCTACGGGACCTGTGTAAAATACAACCCTGTGTTAGAGCAATTAGTAGGGTTACAGAGCCAGGTTCTCAGAAAATTGGGAATCTTTGGACTCCAGGGCAAAAAAAGCTCCACCTGTGACGAAAAAAAATAAATGGGAGAACCATAGTCTCCTTCAACACTCCCTTCTAAGATGTTTCCATGTCTTCAGGTGCAGCCTTTCCTATCCGTTTGTTTCACAGTGTTCGGCCACTTGCGCAGTTCAGCACCTCCGGGGTCACAGTTGGCCTCTGGTACCGCTCAGCTGTTTGTGAGGGCTGGCACACGTACCAAACACATGCCGGCCCCTAAAAACGCACCTCCTCCTCGTACTGGGACAAAGAGATCCCGCCTATCATCAGATCCTACTTAACAGATTAAAATAATATTTCCCTAAATTTCTAAGAGAAGATTTTTAGCCCTTGCAAAGGACTTGGATACGTGATGGTGATGAACGTTGCCCAAGAGCTTGAAGCAAATCAAACCCATCTTTCATCTTCACCACCTAGGGAGGACATCTCCCCTCCCCTCGAATACGTACGAGGTACCAGGAACTCACTGACACCACAACCGACAAATAAGCTGGAAAATATTTTTAACAGACTTTTACGGATATCAAAACACCTTGCACTATATTTTAGCCTTAACAAGAAAACTTGCAAAGATCAAAAAAAAAAAAATCTTAAACAGTTCACATGAAACATTTCCACAAAAGCCAAAAGAAAACAGAAGAGCCGGACAAGATTTAGGCTGATACATAAACCTTTTTATTTTTAAGTCAGCACTTCTAAAATACACCCATGATTGCACCGCGGAGACTTTTAGCTGCTCGGGAATGTCACCTGTCAACGCCTGCTCCCCAGGCGCACTTAGAGGGAGAGCTGATCATCACTGATGTTTCCATCCAGTAAATATTTCAAACAAAAACCAATTAACACCACTACACACTGGAAGAACGCTGCTCCCCTGTTCTTCCTCAGAAACAAACTTTCTAAACTCGGAGAAAGCTAGAGGGGAAAAAAAAAAAACAAACAAACAAACAAACCCAAACTTTGATGCTTTCCCTTTCTGCTTGGGTCCCCCCATCACACAGCTCCCTCCTGCACCCCTTGGAGAAGCGCATCGCCTCCGAGTTTCCTCTCACGCCTTAAAAACCTGCTCATACGATATCCACAGCCTCTTCTTTCTCACCAATACAGCCCTCACCGAGCTCACCCCAGCACCGGCCCCAAGTCCCTGCTCATTCTCCTCCTCCAGCCCCAAAGAGCTTCTTCTCAGGGCCTCACCCCACCTGAGCAGGCTGCAGGACATCCCACCAACATGCCTCCAAACCACTCTTCAGAAACACATCTAGGAGCTCGTGCACGCTTCATCCCTTTCATTCCCACCCAAACACAACATGCTTCTGAGGAAGCCCTTCCCACCAGGATTGGTAGGAGCCCACGGGCCAGCTTGGTCTCCAAGTTGAGAGGCCACAGATACACTCGCTGTTCTCTCTCTGCCTCCAGCTCCCCACTTCTTTGGCCCTCATCCGTTCCCCTTTGCCATCCCCCAAACCCTTTGGTTTTCTCCCCATTTTCTTATGCTTTATCTCCTCAACACCCCTCTGATCCCACAGGAATAGGGACCTATAGGAACAGCCACAAGTGGGCACCCAGGAAGGAGCAAGAGCACAGGGGAGTTCCTGAGCCTGATGAACACCAGGCATTTAGTAACCTCAATAGATGCAACCCTTCCAAGCACCCATTGGGTCCCTCTCAAACCCATACACCTCTCCCCAATGCCCCATGCCAGGCATGCTGGATGGACAGGGGGGTGACCTGATGTTGCACCTACATGGACCAAGCAGCCCATGGAGAAGGGCAATGGCTCTTTGCTTTTCCAGGGTACTAATCAGTCCCATCCAGCTACTTATCCGCACCCAGCAGATTTCCATGAAACCTTTAGAAACGTAGCGTCTTCGCCACCTCTGTCCATCTGTTGATATTGTCTGAGATCGGCCAAGTACAAAAACCAGCGGGGAACATTAAGCTCTTTAGCAGACAGAGCCGGAGCCTGGACACACGTCTGCAGCTTTATATTTATTCCAGGCTAACACATGTGCTACGGCAGCAGCCGACACCGGGCAAAGCAACCCCGAGCTCTCCGCTGCAGTAGCATCTTCAGGAGAGGGACAGGAACAGCTTTGGCTCCCCAGGCTCAGCATCTTTTTCAGACCTCGCTTTGCCCCCTGCAAGAAGCTACGGCTGTCAGTCCGCTCCCGGCTATCCACCAGCATCATCCCTCCCGCACCAGAAATTACCTTCCTCTTCACGTGAGCGCCCCTTAATCGGCATCAGTCAATATAAGCCGCGTTAACCGAGACAGTTTAAATACCATGTCTTTGCTAAGCCAGCTCATTTTGACTGAAGCAGGTCAGGGAGTGCTCGCAGGCCCAATTCCTGCGAGCGCTGGCGCTTTCAGAGCCGGCGTGCACCTCCATTTCACGCAGGTACAGTGATAATCTGTTTATCCTCACGTTAAGGCTTTGGACCTCCCGTACAGACCCGATCCAGGTTTAAAGGAGACCGGCGCACAGGTTTTATGCTGTTATAGCTCTTTCAGATTGCAATTTGATTATTTGGGGTTTAAAACAAAAGATTACTCATCCCAATCCTCTCCTGCCGTCGAGGCAGGCAATGAAATACCATGGCCAATGAGTTACTGTGCATGAGCTGAGCCACGGTACCCGGCTGCCGGCATATCACAGCCGCTCTGAAACGTGGCGGGGGGGCGGGGGGGAAGACATTAGTTGAACGTTTCTCACGGCTTTCTGCAAATAGTTTCCCTTTTATCTTCTGTGAGTTAATAACTTGCATAATCAACAAAACTCTGCAACCCCCAGGGCAGGAACGCTCAGGGTGGACAGGGAAAAAAATCCCCGCGATGGCCTGATTGCGCTCGACAAGACAAGACAAAGCCCCTTTCCAGGAACACAAGTGTGACCCCAGACCAGCCTAAGAGGGAATTAAACTATTTAGGACCTGTGGACTGACTTTGGACCTCACAGCTGGGGCACTCTCAGTGCTTCCAGCCTCCAGAAGAGGAAGACACGGGCAAGTCAGCTCCCACAGGAGCAGCTGGTTTCATTTAGATGCTGCGGGGTCGAGGACTAAACCTGAGGTTGCACAAGTTTCAGCTTAGCTTGGCTCAGCATCTCCTTTCAGCCTCAGCATTCCCCAGGCAGTCCTGTAAACCCACCATCATCTTCCTCCAGGTGGGACAGAAAGAGCAATGTCCTGGGCTTAACCCTCTCCTCCACCACGTAACCACACAGTCTTAGGAAGAGGAACCGCTCTACTTGCCGAGAACATCACCATAGCCTTCAACCCATCCATCAGCTATTACCCAGCCTGGAGAACAGAGGGCAGAGGCAAAACTTGAGGCTCTTTCATCCAGATCTACCCGCTAACCCAGACCACAGCACAGCTGATGGGCAACCAGCTGTGCTGGATCGGGTCTCAAAGTCCAAACCTCTCACTTTTGCAGTAGAGCAGTCTGGGCTTGTTTAGCCTGGAGAAGAGGAGGCTGAGGGGAGACCTTATCACCCTCTACAACTACCTGAAAGGAGGTTGTAGCGAGGTGGGTGTTGGTCTCTTCTCCCAAGCAGCAAGTGATAGGACGAGAGGCAATGGCCTCAAGTTGCACCAGGGGAGGTTTAGATTGGATATTAGGAAAAACTTCTTCACGGAGAGGGTTGTCAAGTATTGGAACAGGCTGCTCAGGGAAGTGGTCGAGTCCCCATCCCTGGAGGTATTTAAAAGATGGGTAGACGAGGCGCTTAGGGACATGGTTTAGTAGTGGACAGGTACGGTTGGACTTGATGATCTTAAAGGTCTTTTCCAACCAAATGATTCTGTGATTCTATGATTCTACCTGGCATCACGTTCATATCAGGGAATAAAGCCTCAAAATCCCTCTGAGCTAGCAAGACAGCAAACCCTCTTTGGCCAGCTGAGATGCAAACAGCAAAGTCTGTAGCGAAGAACACCAGCAACAGTTGTTTCGTAGGTGATTTTTTTTTCCCCCCAGATCTCACAGCGCTGGGGTCTGCTCTTCCCATCACGCAGGCAGCAAAACCGAGGTACACCAGTAAAAGCATTTACCCCAAGGTCACAGAAGGAATCAGCAGCAGAAGTGCATATTAATCACAAAGTCTCCTGGCTCCTAGCCTGCTCCGTCAGGCCCCTTTCCCCACACAAGTGGTTTTTTGCCCCCCTCCAATTATTCAGGTAATTGAAATGCCTGCTTCTGTCCTTGAAAATTAGGTTGAAAGTGGCTTGAAAATCAGTTGCAACAACACCAGCCAGCAACTGTTAGCCTCCACTGATGCAGCCTGCAGGGTTGTCTATAAAACTCGGTCCAGCGGCAGTGAAGGCTCTTTGGTTTTAATCAACTCTAAATGTATTTGAAGGACACTCCCTGGGTCTTACAGGGATGCTTGGTATTCAAATTTAGAAGTATTACCAAACGGCAGAGAAGACCTCTTCAGGCCATCAGAAATTACACAACTGGGAAAAAGAAATCCCTCCTTCTCTTCTAGGGTCTTGTCTGAATCCCCATTTGACCCCAGTTGATTTTAACATAAAAGTTTTGTTATTGACTTGGGGTGGGTTGGTTTTGTTTTGTTTTCTTTTTTTTTTTTAAAAAAAAAAAAAACCTTCATCCATCTGCATGCACTGAAACTAAAAATCGCATCCAGCGTTTTTCACTCAGCTGCCACGTCAAATTATGCTCTCCAGGCCGTGTGTCAGGCGCGATCTCCTAAATCTATGGGCTATTTTAATAACAGGAGAGTCAGACTTCCAGCCTTCATCCTACCAGTGACCTGAATGCGGTGGGAGTACGCTGGTTGGCAGAGCTGTAAGAAACAAAAACATTCCCTGAAAAATTTCTGACATTCCTTCAGTATGTTATTTTACTCTTAAATAACCCAGGAGATATTCTAGAGCACCTCAAAGCAAGCTGCAAATACTGAAGAGAGCCCCAATTCTACTGGAAAGGTATTATTAATACCTTCCCAAAGAGGGGAAAAAAATAAAGCTTCAAGATTACGCAACTCGCCCAAAGTTACAGAGCCGTAAGCAAACTCTGGTCCTCCCTGAGATAGTCCTGTCCGACGAAAAGAGATGATTCTTCCTTCAGCATCCTTTTTTTCTAGGCTCATTAGCTCCTTGCAGTGGTTCACCTTTATCCTTTCTGAGAAGAAGCAGTTGATGACTTTAAAATGGATTTGGTCATTTAGTCACCAAGAGGAACATGCCCAGCATGCTCAGAAGAAGGAAAAGTCAGAGACACACATTTCCTCACCCGCAGAGAGATCTCTCATGATGGGAAATGGCAGAGCAAGAGGCTGATACGTCTTCCCGGAGCAGGTCCGATCACTCCAGCTCAGAGCTGGTTTCCTCTTCACATTACCTGACCAGCACATGGAGGAAAAAATCCTTTCCCGGAGCTGAAAAATCAATTTGGTCTTTGACATCCCAGGCACGACCGGTCACACACACACACTAATCTGTACTGGCACCGTAGCAATTCTGTAGCCCAGAGGCACAGGAGATGGCCTCCAGCAAACCAGTGGATGAAAGCCAGGCTCAAATCAGGTTAAAACAAGTAAATCGGAGAATAAGACACCAAACACCTATTAGCATTAAACCCTATTAATCCCTATTAATTTCACCCCTCCCCATCCCTTCTCCAACTTTTTGGAAGCTGTCTGAGGATCTAAAACCTGGTCCCTCCTCAGTCCTTGCACCACCACCACAGGACACCAGCGCCGAGCCGTTCCCAAAAGCTTTCCCTTGCCATGAGAGCTGCGTAGGAAGTGCTAACAAACAACAAAGCAAGTGAAAATCCTCTGTCACTATGTCGTTCAGCATTCACTCATCCTCTGACAAGGTCATGCGGTCGCACAAAGGCAAATTTCAGAGTGGGATGCATAAACAGGAAAGCCGGTTGTAATCCTTTACCTCCGCTCGGCTCGAGAAGCATCAGTGACAGCCAAAGAAGAAATGGAGTAAGTTACCCAGAGAGGATGTGGAGCTTCCATCGCTAGAGGTCTTTAAAATAGGGTTAGATGTCCACCAGGCAGGAACGATGGAGATGGGTGGCTGTGCCTTGAGCAGGGGAGAGACTAGACAGTCTCCTAAGTCCAGTCCGGCCTTTTTTACTCTTCTACACCATAGTGTTGCTATTCTTACTCACCAGACAAATCCAGGAGAGTTAAATCCTTCATCTGTACAACAAGGTATGGGTGACTGGTGAGTGAAGCCAATAAAACAAGCTGGAGAGAGGAACTCTTGTGAGCCCTGAAGCCGCAGAAGAAAGGACAGCATTCAACTCCTTCGATCTTTAGTCAACTCTCCAGTGACAGTGGGAAAAGACGAAGGGTTTTACCCTTAAAGAGGAAGCAAGGTGCAGAAGACCCTCAGCTTCCTGCAAGAGATGCAGAGAACTGTAAATCTGAACGGAAATGAGAGCTGGACATGACTGCTCGTGCTACCAGAGCGCTTAAAAGCCCCAAACAATATTGTATCTCGTTTGCACCGCACGGAGCCATCACCAGAACGACAACCTGTCAGCATGGATATCATCTCGAGACCCCACAGAAAGAAAAGATGGGAGAAAGCAAAATGAAAGTCCTCTCCCGAGAAGGATGAGTTACTTTTCTCCAGGGAGTTTACTCAACACATAACAGCCTAGAGCTCGTTCCCCTCTTCAATCAAGGGTTCGTTAAACCACACCGCTGCAGATATTCGTAATACCCATTCAACTCTACTTTCTCTTCCTCTGAATTGCTGTCTTACTACCTTGACTACTTTCTTCTCCAGGGTTTACAGGTAAAGCAACCCACCAAAAATCCCTCAGGCATGTCAGCGATCCTCTCGATAGCAGAACATCTCCTTGGCTAGCGGGGATCGGTAGTTTCCTCTACGGAGGCTGTCCTTCTCCCAACGCAGCACATCAAGGCCACGTTCTGTAAGCAGCAACCGTTCTTGCACCAGAACTCATTTAAACTTTAAAAGAGGGGAAATACGTCAATCTGACAGGCTATCAGCCAGATTAGCGAAAAGTTTTTAAAAGCTATTGACAACAAGTCCACTTCTGCTTTGGATTTGAAAGACCATGCTGCTCCATTAAGTAACCCAGCCACTCTGCTCACATGAATATTTAAAAGAGAAAAAGCAAAGCATTAGGCAGCCAAGCAGCCCGGGATGTGCACTAATATCTTTGAGAAGAGAGGACAGGACAAAGGAAGAGTCAGCACACACAAAGTGGCCGGTGTGATGTCCGGGTTTGGTTTTTTGGGTTTATTGGGGTTTTTTTTAAGAGGATGGAGTGGAAAAGGCAAGGTCCTCTCCCGCACCACTTAGTATGAAACCAGCCTTTCAGCAACACGTTTGGCACACACAGCCACCGACACGCAACAGAAAGCGGATCCATATTGAATATCCATTAAGGGAAACATAATAAAGAGAAGAATGTCCCTTCAGTTTAAAGGTAAAACTGTCGGGGAATCATGAAGACACAGCACGTATTAAAGAAAAACTATTTGAACTGTTGTTTCTCACCACGTACTACCAGAAAGCCTGAAAAATCTGAGACCACATTAAGAAATGAAAAAAATTTAACATTAATAAATCTGAACTACTCTGGAAAAGAAATCAAGTTGCATGTCCACATTTCCCAACCCTTGCCACTTAGTGCGGGCCTCGAGATAGAGAGAGGGAGAGCAAGGGGTCACATAGAGCAAAGTCGATCTAACACCGTTTGCTGCTCTGAAAAGAAACTTGCAGCTCAGCTTGCACGCGGCAACAAGGAAAGCTCCCATGCACTGAAGCCTTTAAAACACACGGGAGCCAAAGAGCAACTCTTCTGAAAGCCAGAAAAGTCCCTAGATTGAAAATCACTGAAGTAGGAGACCAAAGTTGCAAGGTACAGCGTGGAAGAAAGGCAACAGAAAAAGTCCCGCTCACCCAGCACCGAGCACCGCTCCGCTTAAGAGCCCATGAGACAAGAAGACATAAAACAAGCTGCCTGCTTTAATATATATATTAAAAAGCAAAGGGAAACACCAGGCTGCAGATTTACTGCCTGTCACCAGCAGAGGTTTAACATCTTGATTTCACACTGGTATTCTTCATTACATTTTATTACTGGGCTTTATGTCGCCACCGCAGCGTTCAGGTGGGAATTAAGAGGGTTTCATTCAGGAACGTCTTCAAGTCGAGACACTAAACAACCCCGCAGCGGGGCACCACTTTCCCACCGCCGGCTCATCTCGGGGAACATAAGCAATGCCGAGAGCACCCGGGAGAGGTGCTGCGGCTTCACCGTGCTAAGCTGAGCCGTACGAGTGCTCGGCCGGCGCGGGGATTGGCAGCAGGGATCCTTGCAGGGCACGGAGAGAGGAAACAAAGCAAAATAATAAAGTCACAGGATGGCATTTTTAAAGTTACCAATGAGTCTAAATGGCTGGGCTGTCTTACGCATAGAAACACCCATTTTGCAGAGGTTTGCAGCACTAATAGAGAGGAGTTTTCACACTGTCCTATAATAGCCTTGGAGCTGTCAGTCAGAGCACCCTTTTTAGCCATATATGAGATCTTTTCAGCACAGCAAGGAGGTTTTATCCTTATTAGAAAGCCGACACACTGCCTCCCCCAGCTCGGACAGGCCTGACAGCTTGCCTGCGCAAGTCTAACTGCTCCAAAATAAATATCCCACAAGCTCTCGAGTGTGGCAGCAGCCACAGACACCTCCAGGACCGGCCTCTCCAAGCCGACTCCAGGTCACAGAATCACAGAATCATTTGGTTGGAAAAGACCTTTAAGATCATCGAGTCCAACTGTACCTGTCCACTACTAAACCATGGCCCTAAGCGCCTCGTCTGCCCGTCTCTTAAATACCTCCAGGGATGGGGACTCAACTGCTTCCCTGGGCAGCCTGTTCCAATATTTAACAACCTTCTCTGTGAAGAAGTTTTTCCTAATATCCAATCTAAACCTCTCCTGGTGCAACTCGAGGCCGTTTCCTCTTGTCCTATCCCTTGCTACTTGGCAGAAAAGACCAACACCCACCTCACCACAACCTCCTCTCAGGCAGTTGTAGAGAGCGATAAGGTCTCCCCTCAGCCTCCTTTTCTCCAGGCTAAACAACCCCAGGTCCCTCAGCCGCTCCTCACAGCACTTGTGCTCCAGACCCTTCACCAGCTTTGTTGCCCTTCTCTGGACACGCTCCAGCACCTCAATGTCCTTCTTGTAGTGAGGGGCCCAAAACTCAACACAGCATTCGTGGTGCGGCCTCACCAGTGCTGAGTACAGGGGAAGGATGACTGCCCTGCTCCTGCTGGTCACACTATTTCTGATACAGGTCCTGGGTCTGTGTCCAGAGTCATGGCCCGTTTGCCATAGGGATGCTCCAACCCTGAAGGAAGGCAGGAATAACTCCCCGCGTAGACACGGCTCGCTCTCGGCATTATTCAGGCAGCGAAGCGGCTGTTGGGAATTGCACACTCTGGCACCTGTTTATCTAGAGGGGCCAGGCAGGGACTGCAAAGAGATAAACAAGGATATCAAGTTTAGGAAGCTTCTCAACAAAGCTGCTTTCCCCACGCGATGTCCAGGCAATGGCATGTCACCCACACCCTGCCCGGCCCCAGAAAGAAAGTGGTGACAGTGGGAGAGTCGCTGGGGCTGGGCATCCCCCTGGTACGGGGGAATTGCTCAGGAGCAGAGATCGCTTTAATGGCATTTTATGTCTTGGCTTTTCTAACCCTTTCAGCTCAAAAAGTGTTTGTTCACGTACCGCTCTGCCCTGTCCTCTGCAGCACACATCCTCCCCAGCCCTAAAATTTGCTGGGGATGGGATGGATGTGCTAGGGAGAAAAATTAAAACCCCGTAAAGCAGATGTTTGCCAAGCTCCGGAAGGAAACTGCAAAGCCCAATCTGCCCGTGCGGAGCCACGTTTTTCATCGCTGATCTCAGCAATGTCCACAGGCAGCAGCGAGGGGCAGGATCCCTGCCGGCTCGTGGTGTACCAGGGTTCGGTGAGAACCAGCCCTCATCCCAGAGAGGCACCTACAGCATCTCAGAGGTCAAAACTCCTTCCAAACAAATGGCAACAGCACAGGAGGACACTCGGGAAGGAGTGGATGGGGTTGGACGTGCCAGAAGCCATCAGCTGGGAAGGGAGAGCAGGGAACCACATATTAGGGGGTATTTCCACGTCCTCACTGAGGCTCTACGGTGATCCTCAGTCTGCTCTGGCACCGGAAGACAGGTTACACAGAGTCTTGCAAAACCCAGAAAACGCAGGGCAGCTTTCCCTCCTGGGAAACGGAAAGATTCCGAGCAGTCAGCGGCGGATGATTTCTCTCCACTCTTAAAGGCTGTCCTGCAGGATGGCGGGGGGCGATGTCTGCATTATCAGCACATCACAGAGCAGCTCCTGGTAGCGAAGTCGCATGAAAAAGCATTCAGCCCTAATGCAATTTTGTATATTTGCATCATCCACTCCAGTAAGTACTTTTTACAAAGGAAGGTAAAGACAAGTTTGCACCAAGCTGGGCAATCCAGACACAGGTACACTTTCAACTGATTCACAAGGCTGCTTGACGGACCACCAGCTCAAAGCTTGGAGACACGCTGCTTGTTACGAGGAACAGACGCTGCCCTTATTTTCTTTATAAGATCTTTTCACTTAAGTACAAGCTTTAGAAGCGCATCACAGCAAACCCTACCTGTTCACAAGCCAACCGAGGTGCTCGTTAACCAGCATTTCTTCTGCATCATTCTTTTCCTAGACTCTTTCCATCACCAGCTCTTCAGGACACCGGTTATATTAATTGGTTGGCACATTCTCCTGACTGTAAAGCGTGATTTACAGCCTTGGCACTGCATGAATAACGGCACGGAACAACAGCACCCACAAAATAAAGTAAGGCCTAGCCACAGCGGGGCTACTGCGAGGCAATCATGCTAAGTGGAAGGCTCAATTTTGTGAATATAAAATTAATTTGGGTCCATAAAAAAAGATCTTCATTTGCTGCGGTCTGGGAGTGCTGGGTTAACTTAGACCTACCGGCTAGATTAAAGATCTTCTCAAGCAGTGAAATAAAGTCGTTGGATTTGCTCCTGCTTTGGTCCTTACCTTCACATCTGAGAACATGGTACCGTCATCACTTGCAAAAGCAATTTCCTTTTTTTACGACGGTGCTCCAGAACCAACTCCTAATGCTGAGAATCTTATGACTACTTTCAGTCTTTTCAGGAGGGATTAATAAAAGGGCTTTGGCACAGCATCTCCGGCACTTTCGTAGTTTCCAAAGTCCTTGCAGACGTGATTGCGAAGTGAGTACACAGTGGCAGTTCTGCACCAGGCTCGTTGACAATAACCTCTTCACAGCTAGACAGGAATTGGATGGTTTTATCAGCTGGGTTTGACACGTCAGTCACAAACGCTGCAAAACCTGGCAAGTTGCATAGGGATTTTGGTGCTTGAAGTGAAAACTTCAGCCCTGTAGCAGGTAACATAAGTTACTTCCTTAGAATCACAGCGACGTTGGTGGGATCTCTGGAGGTCTCCAGCTCAACCCTTTGCTTAAAGCATGAGCATCACCAACTCCAAATCAGGGCACCACAGCTTCATCTACCCGGATCTGAAATATCTCCAAGGGCAGACACTCCACAGCCTCCTGAGATAAGCCCAGCACCCTCAACCTCTTACTTCAGGTCGCATACCCAAGGTCATCCCAAGATGCTCTGCCACTGGACCATCTCTTTGCATCCTTCTTGAACTGGGATGCCCCAAACCAGACACTGCATATGAGTATGATCCCACCAGTGCCACAAAGAGGGTTAATACCATCTCTGAATCCGCTGGACATATGCCTCTTAACGTAACCCAATGCAGTTTGCTCTATTTGTAATGAGAGGACACTTCGGGAGCTTCCAGCTTAGGGTCCAACATAGCCCCAGGCCCTTTTTAGCAAAGCCACTACTGAAGCAGTTGCCTCCCAGGGCATTAGGTCAGGTGCACACCATCCAAGGACACTGGGACTTCAGTGTTTATAGGTTTCCCGAGCTCCGTTTCAGAGCTCTGAGTTTACTGGGATCTGAAGTCCTTTGCAAACAATGAATCCAAACTCTCCAGAAAGAGATGAACACGTTGATGTGCAGCTCTGTGCAATTTCACCATTCGGACGAAGTTAATCTCTTTCTATCAAAGAGAATATTCAAAACTAAGTACAAAGTTGATAACAACTTGCCAAGACTAGAAACTAGGACCAGGATGAGCCGCAGGCTCAACTGCTCCCTACATTGACAACACACAGCAAAGTACTTACTTTTTTTCAATATACCTTTCCAAAGCAAGTGTCCTGACTTAACTATTGCTAGGCAAACATCAGATATGATTTAAATACTAAATATTTAATTACATCTCAACTATAACAGTCCTGATCATCCTCTCTAATCTGCACTTTTCTTTTCCAGGCATCCCTCAGCTGTCTCCCTCCTCTTTCTTGATAAGAGGATGAGGCAGGGAAGTGCTTCAGGACAGTCAGCACCATCCTTCTGCAAGGGGGTCCCTCCTGAACGAAGCATGCCATGCCAGAGCACCGAGATTTTATTTTAAGCACATGAAGAAAGCATGCTAAAAGGGCAAAACATTTTTTCTTTTTTTTTACGAGCTGGCAGAGACCTCTTCTTGTCTTGTGATTTTCTACTTACCCTTTACAAAGCATGACACTAAGAAAACAATCCAACTGTCAAGAAATTATTTACATGACAACAAGTCCCACTGTTCTGCTTCTCAAAGGTTTATACTTCAATTTTCCATAAGTGGAATTTGTCTTTAGTTTAATCCCTAACTCAGAAATTGATTAAATGTCGTGAATTCTGTCAAATTAACAGAATGTTAACATAGCAATGTTAATATAACACAGTTTACCAAATTCCCCTGCTCACTTCCCTATGTATCTATACATATCTATATCTATCTATACACATAGAGATACAAACCTGTGACACATTGTTACTCGAGCCCCAGTATGTGAGCCAGAGCAAACGTTAGGTTTAAAATGTATATACTACGAAGCATAAGGGTAAAAGTTTAAGCCCAGACAATTTCAACGGGGCCAGAATCTCACCATCTACTTTAAAAAAAGTATCAACTTACTTGTGCCAGTTGCACAGATCTTCCCAGCGCGTTGACCGTTTCATCTCAATTTGTAGACCATTTTATAGCCTCTTAAATAATTCCTCTGCTTCTTTAGAGCACCTCACCCTTCAAATATTCATGGGGGAGATTCAACTTTCCCCGGACATCAGGACTGCCTCGCTCCAAAGCCAACACTGCGAGTTAGACCCACCGACAATTTGTGGAGCAATATTTTCCTGTTCGGTTATCATTTAGACTGTACGTATTTAGAAAAGCCGGTGCTTTAACCCCATGGTTAAGGGGGTACAATTAAAGCATTGCCACGTCAGAAGAAAAAAATAAAAATACAGCTGCCATATTGAAAGTAAATACCGTAGTCCATTAAGACAGAAAAGGACCAAACTTTGGTTCTTCTAAACATCGATTATTCTGGAATAATTAATTAGCAGAGCTATAACAATACATAAAATTGCTAGCCTCTGACTCTTCTGATAATTTATGCAAGATTAAAGTATCGCTGTGGTTGCCTTTTCCATTGCCTAATTCAGCATTTTCTTTTTCCTTATGAAAGCAAGACTCCAGATTTAACTGCTCTAATGCCCTTTTACAGTGTTTGGTGTAGTAAAATCTAACAGCCACTACAGCACGCTAGCAGGGAAATGATGGATCGCGGAAGCTCACAGAAGGGGAGCACTGTAAAATGCCCCAGTTAATGTTGAGATAGTAGAGTAAATCTTATTTTAAAAACACATACACACATATATATACATAGAGTGGTATCTCTGATGAACTCGTTTCACCCTATCAAATCCCCTTTTGATTTTTCTTGTTGATAACAGATACTTCCACACTGAACACCTTGCTTTCCTAATAACCAAGCAAACAACTGCCTTGCAAGGAAACAATTTCAAAGTCATCATCGCTAGATTAAGCTCACCGATCAACGCAATCACCATGACCAGCCAAGAAAAAAAACACCATTTGGGCGAGAGGTTGGTCTCTTCTTCAAACAGCTTCTTCAAAAGAAGAGAGTTCATCTCTTTTTTTTCCACAAAGCAGTATTTGAAGCTGTTCTATCTGGGCCCTTTGACTCAAGCGTGTCCTTGTCACCCCAAAAAGCTCAGAGTTGAGGTTACCAGGAGATGCACCAGCGCATCCTGCGGCGCACGAAGCTCTACAGCCCCTCCAGTGAAGGCAGGCTGCCCCGTTGGACCTTCTCAACACAGTTCCTGAGCTGGACCTTCCCTTACTTCTCCATAAAACATGGCTGCTTCTCTCCTACAATCAGAAGCCATTCGCTACACATCAGCGTTGCACCTTTCAATAAGCTCAGGAGCTACAGATCTTTTTTTTTTTTTTTCCCCAGGAAAGCTCTTTGATTTTTATCCCGGCTACAAACGGGGTGCCAATACACGCCAGCTTGTTTGTTTTACCGCAAGGGCCTCACAAGACCCGTTTTGGGAAGGTTCTTCAAGGAAAACCGAAGTTGTATGGCACCTCCCACCCACAGGCAGATGCTTCCCAGGCACTCTCTGTCCCACCCAAGGACAAGATGTCCCAGGACATTTGCCGGTGCAGTGAGCAACAGCACGCGCTTCACCATCGTGACCAACGCGGGAGTTAATAGCCCACGCTAAGGCTCCAAGTATGTTCATGCCCTTTTCCACCGGAGAGCCCCCCAGGGCAGGCTTAATAACACGTAGGATCAGTTTTGAGAACAGATTTGGACCCACAATTCACCAGCCGTGTTGGTACACCCACACAACACCCTTCCTCGATACTATTCAAAACAACCCCGAGCACAATCCAAAAATAGAAGTCTGCTGAAAACCGCACACGTGTGGATTATACGGAGGCATAAGGGAGGATGAAACGTTCCTCGAACTCAAATTTCCCGGGGGCAATAGCAAAATTCCCGTTGACAACTGAAGTAAATACGTTTCCCCATCCCTTAGACTACAGCAGAAACTTGAAACCGCAAAAGCTGCTGCAACAGCACAGTTTTGTAGGACTCGTGAGATGTTGTCAAGTCCACAAAGCACTTACCCCAGGTGCACTTACACATCTGTTACATATTCTGAGGGGTATTACTCATTTATATCACTTTGTAGAGCACACAAAGTGAACAGGCAAGTCCTCGAATGAACGGCTTCTAACTCAGCTCAGCGGCAATAGCGAGGAACCGCCGTACGAAGCTTGTGAGTTGTTACTAGGAAAATCAAATGGGAAGTGTTTGCAAAAGAAAATTTTAAAAAAAAAAAAAAAGACTTGTAAATGGGGATTTGGAGAAGAACAGGAAGCAGAAAGCAGAACAGAGAAACCTACCCAGGTTTTACAGGGAGTCGAGCATCGGCTGGGGTGGGATTTGGGGAGTCCTGACAGCGCTGCGGAGGATACTCCGATCGTCCATACAGGCATCAGTTCACAGCACGGGAAACATCAGTAATTTCAACTGTGACCGTGCCAGGGATACCTTCAGTCAGTTTGTGTATTAAGTGGAAGAAAATAGCAAAAGGAGGAAACAAAAAAAGAAAAAGAGACTCCCTGTCAAGCTTCAGGTTACAGAGGCATTCTATTTCTTTTAAGAGCCTTAAATGCCCACTTTTATTTTCCTTATTTTTACTTTAAGAGCCCAAGGAAAGACAACCAAAGGGGATAAGAGGCAGCAGCACTGAAATTCAGCACAATTCAGAGCAGCAGGGAGAACCAGACAGGTTGAAAACGGGTTTAAAAGCTTCAGCACGCAGCCCGAGCATCCACGCGAAGACAAACCCGTTCACGCGAGCGCTCGCTAGGGACAAGCGAGGGACTAACCCAGCTCAGAATTACAAGCGAGGTTTGCAGCTTTCAACCACTCTGATCAAAAAAATATCCCAAACAGCACAGAAATCACACGCTGTGCATTTGTAAAGTCAGCACAACAGCGTCCAGCCTCTATTCTTCAGTAGCACAAGCTATAAACATAGACTCTTTTTATGAACTGTCCGCCCTTCCAGCAATGAATACTAGCTTCACCGTAAAAATAACGGCAAGGAGAGACATCCAGCGTTCAACAAGAAAGCACCCATGACCGAAATTACACCGTGCCACCCTGATCTGAGGATGTGCTACTCGGAGTAACAGGTTACAGGCACTCGTCAAGAAGTGGCACGACACAAGCCCCAGGAGGACGAGGGAGAAGCGCATACCGCTGTGCTACGACCTACTGCTCCGTTTTCTATTTTTTTTTCTCTTTTTTTTTTTTTCCCTTCTTCTATTTTTATTCTGCACTGCGCCATCCCTGAAAGGTTTGCATTCTTAGAAAAGCCCCCCATGGACTTGAAAATATCAAGGGTCATAGCCAACGAAAGGATGTCATGCATCCCCAAAGCCAAATATTTTTCCTATTAGCGTATAAATATACTATTGCCCAAAGCTTGCTACTAACAGAATTTCACAATCAAATGGTAGCTGGCACTGTACACGGGTACGGGAGAGTCTCTGAAATAGGGGAGACAGGTATTGAGAGGTGATTTTCAACATTAAATTGAGCACGCAGTTTGAATTCTGCAGGAAAAAGGAGAAGGAGCGGACACAGAAACTAAGAATAATTTAAAGCAACTCTATGTGAAGAGCAGAGTGGTTTTAGATGCCATCGCCTGCTGCTCCCCACACCCTCATCACTTGGTCCACACCTTCACCCCTGGCAGAGGTCTATCCACAGGTCTCGCACCCGCACAAGGAGCACCTTGCACTCATCTTTACCTAGAGGCAGACCATCACCTTCAGATCACGTCTCTGACGTATTTCAGGCTGGATGTTCCCCCTACTGCAGTCACTATTTTACCTGACCCCAAATCCAAACGCTGGAGCGCTCGAGCTGAGCGCTGGGGAGAAGGCTGTCTACATGGTGACACCTCCTCATTTAGCAAGGCCGACTTCCCTCGCTCGAAGCAGCCTGTTATTTTTAAAAGAGGGGTCTGAAAACAGAATCCCTGCTGCTGGCTGCCTACAGCTCCTCTGGCAGCTTGGGACAAGTCACCTGTAAATGCCAAGTAAAGCCAGAAACCCAAAACCGTTACTTACGAACACTGACGTAACTGGTGCTGGCAAAAAGCCAAGTACGTGAACTTTTCCCAATTACCGCGAAGGAGCGAGCCAGCCACTTCGCCAGCCACACTCCACCCCTGGCTCCCAAGGACAAGCCAGCGAAAGCGAGACGAGAGACCTGACAATGTAATGATTTATGGGCAAGGTCAAACCTACGTATGACAGCGTAATGGACATTAGCCTTGCTGGCCTGGAGCGGCGAACCTGCGAAGGGTTCGGATAAGCTAGGAAAGACCCACACAGAAAGACGAGACTAATGATGGAGCAGAGAAGAAAAGATGGGACGAACTCCAAGGGGTGCTGAGCAGTGCCATGCATGATACAAGGGCTTCCTTCGAGGGCAGGGATCGCCGCCGCCGGAACCTTCTAATAAGACGTAACAGAGGATCCTTCTAATAAGACGTAACAGACACGTCACACCAGCTTAACTCATATGTAAAGCGATCTGAGATGTCACCTCAAACAGCAACAACACCTTGTGCAATTCACTGAAAAGAAAGAAAATATGAACCAAGGAATATGGCTTAAAAAAACAACAAAAAAAAAAAAAAAAAAAAACNACCACAGTGCCCCAACAGGAATCTCCCTATTAGAAATATTTACTGATTGGCCTTCACTTCATAAGAAAAAAAAAAAAAAAAACAGAAGGGGGTATAAAATCCATTGCTGAGATTTTCAAAGCTGCCAGAGGGATACAAACACCCAGTGTCAATAAAATTAACAGCAGCTGAGCATTCAGATGCCAGCCATAACTTACTCCTCACCATTTACGCCCCGTTTACTTTCTGCACCCGCCTGGGCATGAGCAATGCAAACCAGCTCCTTCCACTTCTGCTGCCAGCCTTTTTCCGAGCAAGCTCCCCTTGCCCATCCCAACACCCTCGTGCCGCACAGCTGGCGTTATTGGGCAAGCAGAAAGAGAAATCAGGATTTAGGGAATTTTTTGGAAGGTCACCATCACTCCGACTGAAATTAAAGAGTTGTAGAAACTCTTCTGCAGATGGCAGGGTGAAGCCTCACAAATCCTGGCGGAATTTGTCTCTGGAAAGAAGCAAATACAAACAGGATTTCCTTCTATTCAGCACGTTCGCAGAAGCCAGCTTCAGCGCTGGTGGTGGCAACAGAGGACAGGCAGGAAGCTGGTAACACAAACCGCTGTCTTATCTCAATCTGGAGCATGAGAAAGGCAGAGATAAGCAGGAAAGGAATATTTTAAAGGGGGAAAACATAAAAACTAGTTATCTCCTAGCTCTGCACTTAGCAGATGCAACAAAGGATAGGATCAAAATCTACTCTTGCTCCGGCCACAGATTTGCACAGCCACAGACTGGCCGTTGCTGCAGCTCCCCCCATCTATTTGGCTTCTTTTGCCAAGGCACGTGTACGGCGGAGATGGTAACGCGACCCCTTACCAAACCACCGGTTCATTACTCAATGCCTGCGAAGTGCTCTGAACAGGCAAAGCGCTGAGTAACGGTATCATTCGCACCCCGGCGCAAGTCCACTCCGCTCTCCAAACCCAAAGAACAAAAGAAATTAAAGGATGAACCTCCGCGGCACAGCCGGAGAGACACCCCCGGCGTGGCAATCGTGCTGACCTGCAGCAGCAAAAGCGTCTCTCCCGCCACCCACCTCTCCCAGGCATAAGCCAAAAGCTATCACTTAAAAACTAGTTTAATACGCAGACCAGGAGATCACTACAAGCAGGAGGAGGTAGCCAGGTTTTTAACTCAGGAGCTTCAGCTGGGACACAGCGAAATAAGTTTGTCTGAAGCAGAAAACGACATGACCGGTTTCTGCGCCGCACGCTTACGTGACGATCGTGCACTGAAGCGTCAAACGTGGCAAACACCAAATTATTTAAGAAACAGATATACACAGCGATACAACAAGCAAGGGTCCCTAGAGAAATCTGCCTCTCACTTTCTCCATCTTCTGCTTTCAGCCAGCTGTGACTGTGCCTAAGCAATCCCGGGCACACGGCTGAGAAGTCCTGCCTGGAAGGGGACATTACAGAGGGGAAAAGACACCGAGGAGCCTCTTGCCGGCATCTTTGTAATATTCTGTAATCCCCCCCGGGCGAGGCGGGCAGCCCGCACTGCTGCTGAACAATGCAGTTTTGAATTCAATTAAAGTGATTATCTGTTGTGCCAAATAAATTGTGTACAGCATATATCCTGCAGCATTTTACACCTTCAGGCTCATTATTTTCTAACTGTTTCCTCCTGTTTATGCGCTTTCAAATTAAATTGCTGATAATATGCGCCAAAATAAAAAATGAGCGCACCTTGTCCGAAGAAAATTGATTCTCCTTTTTCCTGAACCGGGCGATTGCCAGGTTTTATATACTCTGTTCCTGGCGATCATTAGTAATTCAATTTTCTTTTTATTAGCCCCCTTATCTGCTGAGCAATATAGTGGCAGAGCTGACCTCTTTCGCACGGGTAAATGTTTAAAATCTTTTCCCTGATTAATTTTGCCAGTTAAGGAAAAGAGGAGAAATGGCCCGGCTCTTAGCCATCACAATGAATAAAGCTTAATGTTGATTGTGATGGAATTTCTAATGCCAAGGAAATTGATTGAACGCAGCAATTACACTGCAATAGTAACTCAAGGGAAATGGGATAGTTTTCTCCTGGCCATAGCCTTTTGGTTATTTAAAACAATCCAATTTGCAAGGATAATTATATATTAGTGTTTTATCTGCCACTTGAAATGAACATGGGAGTTTTGATACTGGCCCAGCATTAGCAGGTTATTGCTGCAAATTACTTGATATCTGCTTTCTTTCACATAAAGACGAAATTAGGCCATCAATAACCAGAAAAAGGTGGACCAGGGAGATGCGAGGGGCACGAGTGCCCTCTGCAGGGCTGCGGGGAAGGAAGGGCGGCACGAGAGACTCCCCGAAATCCCCAATTCTCGGAGCACACCGTACAGCCGCCGCTCCCGTGACGGACATGCGGCAAACAGGCACGGTGCTGCTCCCTGTCCATAGAGCTGCCACACCTTTGACATTAAAAGAAATTAAAAAAAAAAAACAAACCCACATAATTTTAAGTGCTTACTTCTAGTTTCTCCTAGAGAAAAAGCCAGGGGAATAAGAAACGACAGCGCTGTCGTGCCGAATGCCCGAGCAGGGTGAACACTTACCAGCGCAGCGGCATTGCACAAGAGCTGCGGCAGCCAAGGAGGGCAACGGCATTGATTTTTTTGCATGGATGATTAAAGGTTCACGACTGCAAGCACTCACCTGCCTTTCATCAAAAACAAGAGTTGAGAAAGGGCCTCATCCTGCAAGACTTCAAATAAGCGACCAGCTAGAGCTGGGAGTAAAAGGCTGTTGGGAAAGCGTGGGGATTCCCACATCCGCGCTGCTGGCACCGGACCTGTAGTACAGGAGGAGCGGGCGCATCCCTCTGCCATCGTATCTGGATCAGTCAAACCTCATTTAGAAGTTGGTATTTTCCCTTAAAACTGGTGATAAAAAAGATCACGCCCCTGCACTTTCAGGAATAACCCCATCTCCCATTTGGAGAAAGTGGATAAAGGCTGCCCAAGCTAACCGGCCAGCACATGGCCAAAAAGCGCCGCAGGAACCGGTGTTGTCCCAACGTACGCACCACGATTTGATTATATTGGCCATTTGCTGTAGCAAATAAGCAACAGAAAGCCAATTCAGAATAGACATTTGCCATTTAGACAACATAATTACAACATACCGTTATTGGCAGGAAAGTTACTTGGCAAATGACAGAGCAGGAGCCCGGTATTTAGTCTCCAAATCAAATCCTTTGGTTTGGATGCCAAAAAAAAAGATGGTTGGGGGAATTGCCATCCATGGAAACTCCACCCACGTCTTAATTACCAGCTAGCCTCCCCCTGCTTCTTGCATCCGAAAAGGGATTGCAGTATGAGGGCAGAGCCCAGCAACCCCCCCAGCACGACTCCCACACAGTTAACAGGGGAATTAAAAGTTCAGGCTGTAAGAGTACTTCCAATTACGGCAAGTCGCTTGAAAAAAGTAAATATATACATATATATTATGTTTGATGAAAAAAAAACAGTAATCACATAGTTAACTTCAGCTTGCATTTAATCAGGCTGTATTATTTCTACGCAACACAGTGGCACCAGTGGCCTGAGGACCATACTCAGCATCCTGATGATCCTCATTGGTCCTCCAGCTTTTCCTGGGATAAGGAGAGAAGCAACCGCTGCTTTTTAATCCTTCTTGTACCAGATCCCTGACTTAGATCCAAACTGTCTTTACACCAGGGGCGAGCGACACAGCCTGTATCTGCTGCTTCCATACACAAATGTATACGTGCAGCCTGACATTCAGACAGAAGTCTGAAATACGCGGGTGCCGAATGAAGCAGAACCCCGTGCAGAAGTTGTGAAACCAGTTCAAACAAGGGGAAGGCCAGCGGCTTCATCAAGCCATGCCCAAAGCCGGAGTGTGTTACCTTAGTAAAGTCACAACTCCCAGCACAGCAATTATCTCCAAGTTCTCCTTCCCTCCAAGAAGAGCCTAAGAAGTTAAATGGGAAGAAAGGAAAAGAAAAAAAAAAAAAAGGGAAATCTTTAATATTAATGGCACATTAATATTAAGTACTAAGTGGTCAAGAAGTCCAACATCTAAAGGCTGTTTTATCAACATTAATTTGGCTCCGCTGAGCAAACAGAACACTTTCTATTCCTCTTTTCTTTGGTCAAGCACTTGAGTTCCTCCTCTGCACGTGTTCTGCCCCGGCACAAACCCTGCGTTAAAATACCTGGATGAACAGAGCACTAACTGCATTAGAAATGCTTTGCCACTCTACCGTCCCATCAGAGCAACTTCAGTTTGGGACATACCTCAATTTCTGAGTGGTTATTAAACATTCCACTTAATCGGATGAGTATTTTGGAGTTAATTGATAACAGCTGCGGGTATAACGCTCGTCATGAGAGCAGCCCAAATAATCCTGAGAGAACTGCTACCAGTCTGCCACTTTCCATTTTCTCTCTAGCATGATCACTGATCCTTAAATGAAAACACGGCGATTCCCACAGAGGCAAGCGCCTCCAAACACAGACCGTCGGGAAACACCAATTTGACACCAAGTCTCAGGTCCATTCAGGTCCGAAAAGGGAATTGTAGAGTCAGGAGATGGACAGGCCTTTGCGTTACGTGCTTGGGAAAGGCAGGACCAACGCCTTCAGTACGTACTGCAGCACTCCTGCCACGTATCCCAAAAGCCTGTTTAACAGGGCAAACAAGAAAACAGCAAAGCTGTGTCACAACGCTGCCCGCATCAGCGGGGAAGGAAGGGGCTGACGCAGCTTTTTGCACCCACGCTGCAGTACAAGAAGTAGGGCACGCTCCTCCCCAGCCGTCCTTCCGTCCTCAGCCCTGACACACACGCTTGTTTGTGTCCGACGTGGGATCTCGCAGCTCCCTGGGAATGCAGACATGCTGGATGCTCGCTTACCACACAGGCACGAGCGCCCGTCAGATCCAGGCTCCAGCGCAACCACATCCATCCAGTGGGATCACGAGCCCGGCATGAACCATCCAGCTTTTTAACCGTTTTGTTAGCTGGGCTGTGTGTGTCCAGACTCAAGATGATAAACTTCTGATTTATCAGAAGTAAGCTGCTCGGCTGGCCCAGGATTGTCACCGGTCTGCCGAAGCAACACGCGTTGCGTCTCTTGCTGGGAGCATCAAGCCAGAGACTTAACATTGGTCTCATTGCTCCATTCGTGCCCCACTCTGCTCCCAGAGGTTCCCAGTAGCACCTCTGTACCCCATCTACTTCCCTTGTACTTGTCTTGGGAGAAATGGCAAGACTTAAAACTCCACCACCTGATTAACACCCTCACTTTGCACAAGCAGACAGAAATAAAAACAACCCTCCCAAAGCATCTCAGATAACCTGAGACCCAGGAATTGAACCCACAAGCCTTCACTTACTCCCAGCTCGCTGTAGGACTGCTGTGAAACCAGAAGACACCAACCACTATATAGATAATTATACATTTAGGGGCACCAAATGTGAGTGAAGTCTGAGCTGCACCAAGCCCTATCAGTGGCTAGGCTCTCTCATCAGACTTTGGGATGCTGCCTTGAAAATGTCCCTGCCCCATCTAGCACCTAACAATCTCTTTGTACTAGGCCATACATGTCTCCCTGGGCAAAAAAAAAAAGTCCTAGCACATGTAGGAACAGTCCAGCTATAGTTCAACAGCTGTAGAAACCCAGAACATGAGAATAGTTCAACACATTAAGCTGCAAATACACTGCCTAGGATTGAACCCTCTCAAAGAAGAGCCTTGAGGTACAAAGGATTCAAACCTATAAACTCAATTCCAATCAAAGGAACCAAATCCACAGGCTAATTATGAAGGTGAGCATGAAGGGTCAAGGTCCGCTGGACTTATTTGCTCGATCTCCATGCTACAGGCAAGGCTGCTGCTGCCAAGAGGAAGGTAAAAGCAGGAATGTGTGGGGCAGGCACCTTGCTAGTCCTCAGCCTTAACCAGATGCCCAGCAAGCAGCACCAACTCTTGCTGAATTTCTCTGCTAACTGGAGAAGCAAAGCAGCCGTGCATCGCTCAGCAGCTGCCTCACAGAGCTGCCAATGGCACAGGAAGGAGCAAATCAAGTCCTTTGGGATCCCCCGAGACGATGGTACAACAGAGGTTCGATTACCAGCAACCATCCACCCGTATGATATCAGCATTTAGCACTTGATGTCCCAGCAGCGAGGGGAAAGCCTGTAAGCGCGGTAGAGAAAAAGATGACAAGAACTGTCGGACTTACATCGTTGGGTCGCATCCTAGAGAACCTCTGCAGGAAGAGGACACACAGCCAAGTTCTCACAGTCACCACGTCAACAGAAAATATACTCAGCAAGAGATCTCAACTGCACAAAGTCCTCCTAGCAGAAAGATGTATTGAAATCAGCTCTGCAGAGAGGCTGGACAAAGCAGTAGCAAACACAGCAGAAACAACCTTGTACCCTCCTCCCTGGGTAGGAGAAAGCAGCCTGAGGAGTCCTTCCAGAGCTTCAAGTGAATCGATCCCCATGCCACTTGCCAGTCCGTTTTCCAGTCCAAATAATGGCTCATCTACCAGAGTATAATCCCTCTCCACTACAGAAAGCAAGAAAGAAATTTAGAAGCCATTTCATAATTATGGTGGGGAAGCATTTTTAATTCACCGTCTAAGGCATCAGTGTCCGTGCTCCCACTAGCACAGCGAGGCACGGGGAAAAGAAGGATTTGTGGCATTTATGAAGTGTAGTCTCACATGTGCGCACACACACATATACACACAGGAAAAGGCAGGCAGGACATTTCCTTTTGCTTTTAGTCATTTTAAGAACCAAATCAAGACACATTTTTACAGCAGGTACTGCAGTTTGCAAAGAAAAAGAGCCACAAGGCACGGTCACCAAGTTTTATTAGAGCAGACGCTCATTTCCACTTCTCTGAGCTAAGATTGCAAAGCGCACAGATCCAAGCTGGAAAATAACGTAAGTCACTTCAACACAGACAACTCACGACTCTTATAAACCCGGGTTTTGTCTGCGCTAGGTTTGGCTAGCATCTGTCAGGAATGGTTTGATAATCTGATCCACTGTTGGACAGGGGAATGAACTACACGTTCTCCCAAAGTCACTTCCAGACCTATTTTCCATTTTTTTTTTTTTTCCTACTTTCTCAAAACTGTTTTATTTGCCCACTTCTGCTTTGATCAAAGCCAGAAGCACAACCATATCTCTGCTCTATCTACGGATTTTCAGGCCTACGCAGTTTAAGATCAAAAATCTTTTCAGTATGGGAACACTACCTTCAATCATGGAACTAGGATTCAGAATATGTTCCCAAAAGACACGGGCTTTTGGCAGCTGCCAGTCAGGCTCCCGGGGGGGCAGAAGATTTTGATCCATTTTGTATATTCTTAACCTATGCGAAGCTTCACTTTGGTTGAGCACAAGTTTTTACTGACAGCTTCTAAAAAGAAGAGATGTTTGCCAACTCAAGCGAGCTTCGATGGGTGCTAGGAGCCTTCCAAAGGCAGCAGCTTCAGTGCCATGACCTCCTCAACGACACACACGGCTGAGCAAACTACAGCAAGGCCTCTGCTCCACAGAAACCTGGGTGTAAACACGGAGCTACATGGAGAACAAGGATCTGGTATAACCCCAGGTCTGTTCCTGGATCACTCAAACAGCTTACATCCCTGTAACCACCACTGTCTCAATTTCCTCATACGTAAAATGCTGTTGCAACCCCAAATTGCTCTGCATCTCCAGAGCCACAGCAGAGCTGCTCGTATCAGGCTCTCAGCAAGCACATCTGTCGAAGGCTAACTCTGAAACTCAGCCAACATCCTATCAGGTCAAGATGTTTTTGTAAGCTGACAAGTAAAGGACACTTAATCATCCCTAATCAGAAGAACAAACATTCAGTATCCTTTAACCAAGGACATCCCGGAGCAACTAGATCTCGAAGGAGAACTGAGAAACTGATAAAAAGGAACATCCTATCCCAGAAGGCACCGAAAAACTGGACGACTGCCAAAGCACGGTAACTGTGGGAAAGGTAAAAGCAGCAGGGGGAGATCAAGACCACTGACTCAATTTAGGACCAAAAGGATTTGCCCCCCCCACACCCATAAGGAGCATGCGTGCTAATGTATGTAGCAAGCGAGACTAATTAGAATATAGTTGACCAACAGCAGATAGGACGGTAATTACTAACCAATCATCGTAAAAAGGACAATTACTAACTCTGTAAGTTTTGGGCATAAATAAGGCACAGAAGGTCTCATTGGGTGCGCTAGCTTTGTGGAATTGCCACCTAGCACCCATCTCTGCGCAGAAATGAAATAAAATTGATATCTCTACTCAGTGTGTGAATTGGTTTATTGCACACCGGGTAACGAACTTCCTTTGTGAGACAACACATTAACTTCTTTAAAAAGGAGCTTTACAGCATAAAGATTTATTCAATGACTCGTACTGGACATGCCACAGTGGAGAAAGGTCCCCATCAAGCAGTTTGTGAGGTCTGAGTCCTAAATTCACCCCAGAATAGGCAGTGGACATTTCTTGGGAGGCTGAAGGGCTGCATTCCCCACCCCACACATCACCATCACCCAAGGAGGAAAAGCCTCGTGGCCCCCACATCATCACCATCATCACAGCTGGATCTGGCCACGTGCTGTATCCACCACCTCTGGTTTCAGAGATCACAGAAGAGCAACCACCATGCAAATATGACCGAGACCTCCAACCGTACCCACTGCCTTCATGCACTGCATGAAAACTTCCAACTCAGTGTCTGGAGGTGCAGCCTTCATGCCTCTCCAGACACGAAAGGGTTTGCTGACATCCTTAAATGGAGCAAGACTCAGCCTCAAAGTCAGGCAACCGCTTGAATGCTGGACCATCAATGCAATCGCACAAATAAACGCACATCTTATTCTCCCTGCCCCTCCCATGAGTCACTGCCTGCCTCCTAAAGCACCAGATCCAAAATTCTCCTCCCAGTATCCCCCCCATCCCTCCAAACCCCGCTTCAAACACACACATGAAGAGAAATATCTTTTTCTTCTCCTCCCACAAAAACCTTTTCCCTTTCCGGAACCGCAAACCCCCGTTCTCATCTTTTCACCCATCAAAACACAGCAACTTCTCAACGCAGAGCTGAACGTGAAATAACTATAATCACACGTGTAAACTCAGTAGTTGAAGTGCAGAACAGGAAACCACAGAAGTGTCCTCCTGAAAACAGAGGCTCAACAGCTTTACTTTTGGAGACAGATCACAGCTACGTCATGGCCCGAACAGCCCTCCTCACTCAAGTGACGCTTACCGCAGTGTCACTGGCCACCCTGCCGTACGTGAACGAGCACAGCGCAGGCACGTAAGCAAAACATGCTTCATATATGTTTGAGAAAACTGAATATCAGGGGAGTGAAGCCACTTTGTCCACAATAACATCGCTACTGAATAGCAGAACCAGACTTTGAGCCAGAAAGATCACAAAAACGTTTCATGCATGCGCAAGTGCAGCTCTCCAAGCCCCAAGCAGCCAATTTCTGCTCTGACCATTGCCAACCCAAGGCAGCAGGAGGAGGACACAAACTACCTGTTCACAAACATGATGGACCCAGTATTCCCCTAACAATTGCAATTTTAAGCAAATTACATACAACACCTAGACGCCCGCAGACATCGCTCTGGGATACAGGTGCATTAGGTAGTTGCTACAGGAGTATCTCATGACATGCACAAGTTTTTGCCCGCTGCAAAAAGAGAGATTAGTCTTACAGATGTATTACTGCCTCTGCCATCCTCTTTCTTCCTTGAGCACCTTCCTATTTGATGCCTGTAAGTCCAGCAAAACCACATTAAAAGCAAGAAGCAGCTTTAAAATGGCCTTGTCTGGAGATGTCAAAGCACGAGACAGCTCTCAGGTAAGGCAGAAGTCTTACTCCAGGCAAACTTCTGCTCCTCAATGTTTGCTCTGGGACCAACAACAGCAGATTCACCTCCTGGGGGACCTGGTAACCCATTTCCAAATCCAAGACCCTCCCTTGGAACCACTTCACCATCACACAGTCAGCGAGCACCATCAGTCACCCCTTGGGATGGCTGTTCCTACCTTCCTTGGTGGAGACCTGCATCCTGGTGGCCGGCAGCCTGCGGAGCCTGTGCTTGGTGATCTGCACCAGGCCCTTGGGCGAGGAGCATTTCAGCGTCGCAGAAGGTTTCCCCCGCGAGGAGTTTTTCTTCCTGAGAAGGAAGTGGCTTTTGAGAGGTGTGGTGGGCAAGGAGCTGTTCTTCTTATCCGTCGGGGAACTGTGAAGGGGAACACCACACTGTTAGAAGAGGGGAGAGGTGACCAAAACGCACTTGGTCGCCTTGCCCAGAGCTGAGAAGAGAAGCTGGGTCACCAAGCTCCACATTGTTCTCCTACCCAAGGGTGAGAAGAAGCACTGAACAGAAAATTGCAAGTAAATATGCAAGTGTGAGGAATTTCTGGCAAAGTACAGATGGAAAATGAGGTATTTGAGAGCCTAACTCAACTCATTCCCTTCTGCTTTCTGCTCAACAGATGCAGGGGAGAGGATTGCTGTCTAGCGAGATGAGGGGGGTCTCATCTCCCTGACTGCCAAAAATCCAATACAATCCCATCTTCTCCAAGCACCTTGCTCCAGAGTGATCTTCCCAGCATAACCCACCCACAGACATGTCCCCCAGCAAACCAGGAGGGCAAGGCAAGGATGGAAACCTGCAGTGAAGTGCTGAGCGGAGGGTCTGGGAAACAGAAGCAGGAATCGAGGCACCAGATCCTCAATCAGTGCCGTGTTACCAGCAAATTGCGTCACTTAGAATAGTTATTTAGGTCACAGTCCTCAATTTTCAAGAGCTCGGCCTTGGAGTTGCTGCAGTGACAAAGGAGCCAAACCACGTGTCCACTACACTGAGGGTATCTCCGAGTTCAGTGGTAGAGGTCACACAGCTGTGCCACCAACCCTCACCCCATCTCTCTTATCCCTTCCCTGCAGCACAGGCTGGGCTTGCATCCAGCCCTGCTGAGAAAAGCAGCACAAAACACAGCTTTCCCATCGGAAGCACAACATAACGAAGCCCTCGCAGCACTTCCACAACGCGCCGGCTTTCACAGAAAGTTTGGTCCCAATCTCTTATCTATTTCCCCTCGACTCGCAGCCCGGTGCAAACCCCTCTCGCAGATAACTGGGCCCACACACCTTTTCCTTCCGCCAAGCTTCATTTATAACCTTCTCATTGTAGTCTGTCCCTATCAGACACAGCCAGGGGGGACAACTCGCTCCACAAGACCCCAGGAGTATCTGCTGGTCTGGCACAGCATGCTCTCCCAAGGTAGCTACGACAGCCACAGATCTGTCACTGACTCAACAAAGAGAAGGAAGAGCAAGAGCCTTCAGGGAGGACGCTTTGGGTTACTGGTGGATAGCACAAAAGGATGGCACCCAAGGGAGGAAAGTACCAGCAGAGCATCACGGACAGTGCTTCTTCCCGGCATGCACGGCTCACCTCCCATCCCTGCTCCATCCCAGGGTCTGCACAATGCTTTACAGGGACAGACCATACACGACACAGCAATTCAAGCCACTTCTCCTCCTTTCCCCAGCCCTCAATGCAACGAGGTTATGGGAGTTTGAAAATAAATCAATAAAGGAAGACAGCTATTTCCTTCGCTTTGAATATTAGTCTGTTATTCAGGTCAGGGAGGAGTCTCCTAAGTGCTGCAGCAAAGTCTTGGGAGAACAGGGATGGGAGATGAGAAGAAAACCCAGCTCTGTTTGAAAGGTTAAAGTCAGAGTTACACAGACTGCTAAAACAATTAAAACCTGAGGCCTTCCAACCCTGGAAAGCGGGATGCCTCCACCCAGAACAAAGTCACTGCACTTGGAAAGAGAAAGGGGAATATACATTCCAGTACACAATAACCCTCGTTAGAATTTCACTCGTACATATAACCATGACTTCCGTGAAGCCAACAGATACAAAATACAACGAATGCAACAACATCGCTCTGAAGATGACCAACAACTTACCCCAGGCTTCCTTTTCTCTTGATGATTTTTGTCCGACTCTTCACTTTATAACTGGACAGTGCAGCATCGCCAAAGGAGGACTTGGCCCCGCCGAGACCAACAGACGCAGCGCTCGGAGGCGGTGGGGCGGTGCCGGCTCGAGGGAGGTTGGGAGCTGGAGGCTTTTTCTGATCCTCAGATCGCCACCGGAACGCTGACTTAGAGGTGCAGGGAGAGGTCTGGAGGCTGGAGGCTTTCCACTTATACTTGCTGGGAGAAACACCCAGTTTGGACTGCAGTCCCGATTTCCTCAGCTTTGCTCCCAAGTCTGCTTTTGGCGATAGTTTAGCGCCTCTGTCCGCTCCACCGGCAACCTTCTTAGCACTTTCAGAAGCTCTAGGGCTGACCCATCTCTTCACAGTACAAGAGCATTTACCAGGGTTTGCGACCCACGTGTAATTAGTTTTCCTGAACTTCGGAGCTTTGCTGGAGACAGATATTGAGGCAGATCTTTGGAGACCAGCAGCTTTGGGGACTACGGAAAATCTGCTCTTCATTGGAGTCATCCCAACCACTAAAGTCGCAGCCTGAGCAGGTCTAGAGCACGTCTCGCCATTTCCAAGGAGCTTTGGCTCTCTGAAAGCATCCCTGACTTGCTCACAACTAGACTGCCCCGGAGCTGGCGGTTCTGCCTTCCTCCGTACCAACTGACGAGCTGGCTCATGATCTGGCAACACCGAAGGCTGCTGCGGCTCCGATTTCAGTGTCACGGCGCTTTCACTGGTGCTTCCGCAGGAGGCTGGGGAGCTCCCGGCCATGTCACCAGCCAGACACACCATTCTAGGCTTATCCAACGAGCTCCCGTACGCTGAACTCACAAACCGGTGAGATGAACTAAATGAAACGGAGAGAGAGGGTCTTCTCTCTTCATTTCGGCTTGCGTACGGAGATTTCTGCACATTTTTACTGTCACCTGAAGCAGTGACCACCGTTTTCAGCCCAGAAAACTCACAGTAAGAACCCACATCAGCAAAACCTTTTGTATCTACAAATGGGCCAGCCCTCTGCGGCAGCTGGATCCCCACAACTATGTTACCGTCTGTGGTTAAGTCCACATGTCTCTCTGGAGATGATTCTGGTGGCTCAGGTGCTTGACTGTCCCCATGGTTTCCAAAAGCCCGAGACGTGCTGGCACTTCCACTGCTTCCAACGTCACACGCCGATCCCGGCGGCCGGTTGACGAGGGAGTATTTTTTCCTCCAGGAGTGACCCTGGCGCAGCTGGAAATCCCTGGGAGCCTGCTGGGAGTACCTGGCCGAAAATGCCCCCCTCCTGCTGAAGGCAGGCTGACGGGGGTTGTTCCACCTCGGTGGTGCAGATGGCAGTGGCCGCGGCGCATCCCCATGTGCATTTTTATGGTCGTTTATGAGACCTAAGGAGAAGAAGACAGCGTCTGTTAATCACCAGTCCCACAGGAGTTTGACAGCGTCACAGGGATGGTTTTCCTCACGCTGCATTGAGGACGATCGCTCCGCGTGGGCTCGCACAGACCGCATTTCAGATAACCGGTGCTGGAAGGAAAAACTTAAAACAAATATCTCCCTCAATCCTCATGAAACTAGGTAACAAAAGCAATTTCGCAGGACAGCTCAACGCAGGTCTGAACCACAGACTCATCAACAGAACCTTAACACGCCGCACTAGTGCTGTCAGTCACCTTTTGCCCCATTACGCTCTTTTTTATGTGCAGAAATCAGATGCTTGAATTATTGGTTTCGGAGCCTAATTTTTAAAAAATGATAATTTTATTTCCAGATATCTTTTCAGAGCAGTCTCTGAGGGTCTGCTCGTGAACGTAACCCAGCACAGCCACCACCAGCCCCAAATACAAAGCATAGAGTTATTTAGGTTGTAAAAGACCTTTAAGATCACCGAGTCCAACCATAAACCTAGCACGACCAAGTCCACTGCTAAACCATGTCCCTAGGCACCATGTGTACACGTCTTTTAGATACCTCCTGGGATGAGGACTCAACCACTTCCCTGGGCAGCCTCTTCCACTGCTTGATAACCCTTTCAGTGAAGAAATTTTTCCTAATATCTGATCTAAACCGGCCCTGGTGCAACTTGAGGCCATTGCCTCTTGTCCTATCACTTGTTACTAGGGACAAGAGGCTGACCCCAACTTGCTACACCCTCCTTTCAGGTAGTTGTAGAGAGCGCTAAGGTCTCCCCTCAGCCTCCTCTTCTCCAGACTAAACAACCCCAGTTCCCTCAGCCGCTCCTCATAAGTCTTGTGCTCTAGACCCTCCACCAGCTTCGTGGCTCTTCTTCTTCAAAGCATCGACAAGGAGGCCCCAAGCTTCGCTGTTGAGTCACCGCACATCCCTCTGCCAAGCCACCACACCTCTCCCGGTGCTTTGGTCTACTAACGAAGTCGTTTGGATAATAGATACATGTCAATTAAGGGAGGATCTGCGCTTGTTAAGCCTCAGTGTTTACAAAACCCTTCCAAAAAAAGGGATTATCAAAGGGGTTTTGAGCCTTATATTTTAGGCACATGTCAGCGTAGAAAAGTTTTTCCTACACAGGGGTCACGGAGCTGCGGGAAGAGCAGAGTCAGCAGATCCCTCCTGGAGGAGGCGAGGACCACGTTTTCCTCCCTCTCATCACACCTCCCCCATGTAGGACTCCTGGACAAAGGCAGATCCCCCACAAGGCCCAAGCGGAGTTTGCAGTCTTACTAATCAGGAAAAATTACCTTGAGGTCTATAAATAGAGCGAGATAGTGCTAAGAATAAGCGCTGATGCTCGGCAGAGCTAGGAAAGGGCACACAAATATATATATCCCCCCCCACGCCCCTCCGCCATGCTGAGGAGTCAAGGGACAGAGGGCAAAGGGCTCATCCTATCCCTGTGCCACCAGCCCCAGGGGCTGCAGGACAGGGGACACCCCCTTCCCCCCAGCCAGGGGGGGTCGCAGGCCCCACAGGGACCAGCAGTGTGGGGATCCCCCCGCTAGGGGTGCCCCCCCCCCCCCCCCCGGAGCTCTCTGGTCTCTGTTCCTTCCCTGCCTTGGCCTACCTGTGACGCCGGGGTCCTCTCCCCTTCTCCCGAGCAATCCTGGGGCCTCTCCACCTCCTCTACCCCTTGGGCCCTTCCCAGGCCTCAGCCCTCCCCTCCCAAACTCCTGGGTCCCCTCACAGCTCGCCCACCCCCCCGGACTTCTGGGTCCCCTCACAACTCGCCCCTCCCCCCAAGACTCCTGGGTCCCCCCTCACAACCCGCCCTTCCCCCTCCTGGGT